>JAJOOR010003650.1:0-48296 GCA_036250505.1 Solanum acaule | reverse complement strand
CTCTTTTGGAAATCAAAGTTTCCTTACTTGTTTAAATGTGAAAAACATTTTAAACTCTTTGGGAATACATAATTCCCATATACTTTTGAAGAAATGAACTTCAACTTTACTCTTTACTGAACTCAAAACTCAAGTCTTAAAACAAAGTTAAATCATTCGTAAAAGACTTTTGGAAGGCTCTATGAACTTCTCTTAACTTGGCTCTTGACTTCTCTTGACTTGACTCTTAGCTTCTCTTGACTTGACCCTTAACTTCTCTTGAATTGAATTATGGATTCAAGGATTGTGATTTGTGATAGGAAAGATCTCATGATGTTTAGGAGTGTTTTTAGATAGTTAAACATGAGAAAAGATCAAGAAATCACTGTCTGGAAGCAAGTCTGCGACGCGGAGATGCATTAAATTATTTGGTCGCGAAATAACTTTTGAGGCAGAACGGTGCGTGACCGCTCCGCAACGCGAAAACCATTTTGTCAAATCTGAGGAACAGGTGCGCGATGCGGACCTGCTACCTGTTCCTTGTCTGACTTTTTTCCTTTTTTGTTTTCCAGCCCCTATTCGCCTAAACTCAACTACTATTCTCAAGTTCTCTTTAGATTCAGATACCCAGTATGTATACACACGAATCTAACTCAAACAACTCAAGGAAACAACATTTTAACCTCAAGGAACTCCTCAATCTCAACCTAATTCAAGAACAAAGGTCAATTTCAAGAACAACAATCAAGATTCATCAAGTTTCAACTTTCTAGAATAAACTTCGCTGAAATAAACATGCTTGGCGTGTTGTTGAACTAGCCCAACGCTATGAAAGACTCACATACCTCTTTAGGGATCAACCCTTGTCGAAATCCACAAGCTAAACCTTTAAGAACGACGAACTTTGCTCTTTCTCCTCTTTTCTCCTCCTGCGTTCTCTCTCCAAAAACTCTAGCGTAAATCTCCAATTGCATAAACTGAACCAATTCAGTTTTGACCCTTAATTAATTCACCAAAAACGAATTAAAATAATAGGATATGGAAAAGACCAAAACACCCTTTAAAAATCCGGATAGGACATTTCCTTATTCCAACAGCCCAACTTCCAAAGGGCATAACTCACTCATACAAACTCAGAATCACACAAACTCAGCGGAGTTGGAAAGATCATTCCAAGAGCTTTCCTACCATATCTAAAAGTACCTATAACTCATCATGAGCTAGAAGTTATGGCCATTTGAAGTTGGCCAAAACTAAACTTATTCTAACTTAACAAAATTTCCAGATTTCCATTCTTTCCAAAAATGACTATTTCCAATTATTAGCTTCTTCCTTGTCATTTCAAATTGCGAGATGTTACAATATCTGCCCCTTGGGAACATTCGTCCTCGAATGAGATTACTCTTACTAGGCTAATGGTGGTAACATCAAGTCCAAATACCCCAATAAGCAAATGGAAACAAACAACATGCTCACTCATAATTTAAAGAGTACTAAGAAGAGAATTAGTACCTTGGTCTGCACTTTTTCCGGATTCAAAGAGATATGGATATCTCTTCTTCATATCCTCCTCAGCTTCCCAAGTAGCTTCCTCAACAAATTGGTTCCTCCAAAGGACTTTGACTGATGCTACTTCCTTAGTCCTCAACTTGTGAACTTGGCGATCTAGAATCTGAAGTGGAATCTCCTCATAAGATAAGCTACGCTTGATTCCAATATCTGCAATTGGTATGATCAATAAAGGATCGCCCATACATTTTGTCAACATGGAGATGTAGAACACCGGACGGACTGTTGCTAATTCTTGTGGTAGCTCTAACTCATAAGCTACATTGCCAATCCTCTTGGATATTCTGTAAGGCCAATATACCGGGGACTAAGCTTCCCTTTCTTACCAAATCTCATAAAACCCTTCATAGGTGAAACTTTCAAGTAAACTCAAGCATCTACTTCAAACTCTAACTCCCTCCTCCTACCATCAGTGTAGGATTCTGATGGCTCTACGCTATTTTCAGTCTCTCTTGAATAACTTTCACTTTCTCCATAGCTTGAAGAACTAAGTCTGGTCCTATCAACCCTGCTTCACCAACTTATCCAATAGGAGATCTGCATTTTCTCCCATAAAGATCTTCATAATGAGCCATTTGGATGCTAGCATAGTAACTATTGTTGTAAACAAACTCAATGAGAGACAGGTGATCATCCCAATTACCCTTGAAATTAATCACACAATCTACTTGATACCTCAAAACACCATCTCCCCCTTGTTCAAAAGCCATCACTTTCTGCTTATGAGATTTTGCCTTTAATTCAAGCAAAATAGGATCTTGGTCTTGCTTCTCTTTTACTACTGACACTAGTGATGATTCAGCCCTATTTATCACCACCACTCCTCCTTCTGTGGAATCCATTAGTCGAACTCCTAGTCGTGCAAGTATATGCACCTATTTTGCTAACTCTTTCTTATCTTCCTCAAAATGGGTGGTACTACCCATAGATAATCTACTCAAGGCATCAACAACAACATTAGCCTAACCTGGGTGATAAAGAATACTCATGTCATAATCTTCGAGTAACTCTAACCACCTTCTCTATCTGAGATTAAGCTCTTTCTGACTAAATACATACTGAAGACTCTTGTGATCGGTGAACGCATCGATATGAACACCATAAAGATAATGACGCCATATTTTCAAAGCAAATACTACGGCAGCCAACTCTAGATCATGGGTTGGGTAATTCTTCTCATGAACTTTCAACTGTCTGGAGGCATAAGCTATAACCTTGCCATTCTGCATTAACACACAACCCAAACCAACTCTAGATGCATCACAATACACTACAAAACCTTGAGTACCCTCTGGTAAAGTTAACACAAGGGAAGTAGTCAACCTCTTTTTCAATTCCTAAAAGCTTTACTCACAAGCTTCAGACCATTGAAACTTCACTATTTTCTGAGTCAACTTGGTCAAAAGAGATGAAATGGATGAGAACTCCTCTACGAACCTTCTATAATATCCTGCCAAACCCAAGAAACTCCTAATATCAGTTAGAAATGTGGGTCTAGGCCAATTCTGTACTGCCTCTATCTTATGGGTATCAACTCCAATTCCATCATCGGAAACTATGTGGCCCAAGAAGGCCACAGACTCAACCCAAAACTCACACTTAGAGAACTTGGCATATAACTCCTTATCTTTCAAAGTTTAAAGAACTATTCTGAGATGGCTAGCATGATCTTCTTCATTCCTTGAATAGATTAGTATGTCATCAATGAAGACTATAACAAACTTATCTAAATAAGGTTTGAATACTCTATTAATAAAGTCCATGAATGTTGCAGGCACATTGGTCAAACCAAAGGACATAACTAAGAACTCATAATGACCATTACGGGCCCTGAATGTTGTCTTTGGAATACCACATTCCCTCACTCTTAACTGATGGTAGCCTGATCTAAGGTCTATCTTACTGAAACAAGTAGCGCCCTGAAGCTGATCGAAAAGATCATCAATTCTCAAAGAGAGGATACTTATTCTTGATGGTAACCTTGTTCAACTAACGGTAATCTATACACATCCTAATTGAACCATCTTTCTTTCTCACAAATGGGACAAGAGCGCCCCAAGGTGAGATACTTGGTCGAATGAAACTTTTCTCTAAAAGATCTTTCAACTGCTCTTTCAACTCTGCTGGGGCCATTCTATATGGCGGAATACATATGGGACGAGTATTTGGAAGAATGTCTATCCGAAGTCTATTTCTCTCCCAGGAGGGACTCCGGGAAGATCATCAGGAAAGACTTCTAGAAACTCTTTTAATATAGGAACTAACTGAATAGGAGGTATCTCAACACTAGAGTAATTAAATCAGACTAAGTGATAGACACAACCCTTGGAAACTAACTTTCTCGCCTTAAGGTACGAAATAAAATGACCCTTAGGCACTATTGAACTGCTCTTCAATTCTATAACTGGTTCACTGGAACTTGACTACTCGAGTTCTACAATCTATTGATGCATAACAGGCATGAAGCCAGTCCATACCTAGAATGACATCAAACTCTACCATGTCTAACTCAACTAAATCAGCCATGGTACTCTTGTGATTGACGAAAATGAAACAATCACGATAGAATCTTTCTGCTATAATAGACTCACCAACAGGTGTAGAAACACTGAATGGTTCACTAAGTTGCTCAGGAATAACATCAAAATTGAAGACTTGGATTATACCAATGACAACATCTGGCTAATCCTCTTGCTCTCGGAGACTACCAATAGCATAAAAACGGTTTCCTTTTCCGCCTGCCCTTGAAGTAGCTCATTTACATACAACTCTATTTGGTGGAGCAACTGAAGAAGACTGGGCTCTATTGCCCCCATTACCATTACTCTGTCTGCTCTTAGGACACTCTCTCATAAAATGATTGTTCTAGCCACACTTGAAAGCAACTAATGGAGTCATCACGACACATCCCTGAGTGGCTCTTACCACACTTAGCACATGCAGGAGTCTTAGTACCCCATTGTGCCTTACTACCTTGAGAATGCGCAGGTCTAGCTCTGAAGTTTTGAGAATTCTGACTATTTTACTCACATTTGTTCCTTGGTGCAGGTGCACTAGCAGATGATGGAACATGTCCTTTCTTCTTATGTTTGAAAGAAAACTGGTTCGCATTACTCTTTTGCTGCCCGGATTCATTCCCTGATATCTTAGCCCTCTTATTCTCAAACTCTTATCTATCCTTCAGCTGGTCCTTCTCAACTTGTTGCACATGGATCATCAGCCTTGTTATGCCCATGCAACCTATTAGCATGACTGCCTTACTTTCCTTACTTGACAGACGAGTCAACCCAACAACGAATAAACTCAGTCTGCTCCTCATTTCAACAACCATCTCTTTGCTTCTATTAGCTCACAAGGAAATAAATGCCTCATAAAGGCACTCTCGACCATAGGCTAGCTCAAAATTGGTTACGTGCAAGCACGAGTTAGAAAGAAACTTTTTAGAGATAAAACTCTAATGCATGAAATGAGTATGAAAGAAGAGAAGGAATTTCCTAAATGTTAGAGCCTCCTAATTATAGATGTGGCGCACTTCACACCGATAACTAGGACTCTACAGACACGACTTCATAGACTCCCAAAGACTCTTGAACTCTACGTTTTGATACCAAGTTTGTCACGCCCCGAGCCTACACCCTAGATGTGGCCGGCACTCGAGAACCATTGCTGGCCCCAAGAGAACCCTTGGCCTGGCTTACTTACTCAGTGGAAGACTTAACTCATGAATAAAAATAATTTTAAAACAAGTAAACTGAACTGCTCAAAATATAACTTAGAATGTAATAAATAACATTCATTGCCAAGATGGCAACTCAAGTCTCAACTTAACTGAAAAGGGAAAGTAAAGACTCATGAACTAACATCACTAACTCTGTCTATGAAGCCTCTAAACTCTGACGGAAGTCGGGACAAGACCCCTGATCATCCTAACAACTAAAATAAGCAAACAATAAAACAAAACATAACCAAAGGGACCCTCTGGGAAGCAAAGAGGCTCACCAACTGACTCTGAGTGCTCAACTGGATAAATGATGTGTTGGATGCTGATCTTGATTACCTGCGTCTGCATCATAATAAGATGCAGGCCAAATGGCATCAGTACATTGAATGTACGAGTATGCGAGGGGAATTCTAAAACAAGACATAAGCTTGAAAGGAACTGAAGAACTTACCTAGCTTAACTCAAGTCAACTCAACTGATTTCAATATAAAAAAGTGTATATAAATGCAGTATAAAGAAAAGCTTTAAAACATGGTTTTCAACTCTGTGTATTTAGAAATACAATAATAACTCTGTATGTATGCAAAGATACAATATGAACTCTGTTTGTATATGAAAATACAAATATTTATGATGTATATAAAAAATACAAAGTACTGCTGTGGGAGTTTCTCTAACCGACAACCATCACTTAAGAGCTATCGTGATGATACAACATTTTGCCTCACGCTGCTAGGGTCGTCCTATACCTTGCCATGAGTATAGAACCTGAACTACTAAGTGGATCCACTAGTTTATGCTAAAAAGCACTAATAGAATCATCTTAAAAGTATGACCCTTTTCTACCCATGATGGCTACATGGTTTATGGTGGTTCGGAGTTCTCTGAACTCTCCCCCATAGCGGTACTCAATACTACTCTCAAAATATGATACTAGCTCTTTATGTTTTAAAAACATAACTTCTTTCTGTGGTTTGAGATAATTGCTCAAAACTTAGCTCAAAGGCTATCTTGAAAATCTCAGTTTCCCTTCTTGCTTAATTGTGAAAGCATTTACTCTTTTCTGAAAACTAGCTCAAAGGCTCTTTTGGAAATCAAAGTTTCCTTACTTGTTTAAATGAGAAAACATTTACTCTTTAACTGAAAACTAGCTCAAAGACTCTTTTGGAAATCAAAGTTTCCTTACTTGTTTAAATGTGAAAAACATTTTAAACTCTTTGGGAATACATAATTCCCATATACTTTTGAAGAAATGAACTTCAACTTTACTCTTTACTGAACTCAAAACTCAAGTCTTAAAACAAAGTTAAATCATTCGTAAAAGACTTTTGGAAGGCTCTATGAACTTCTCTTAACTTGGCTCTTGACTTCTCTTGACTTGACTCTTAGCTTCTCTTGACTTGACCCTTAACTTTTCTTGAATTGAATTATGGATTCAAGGATTGTGATTTGTGATAGGAAAGATCTCATGATGTTTAGGAGTGTTTTTAGATAGGTAAACATGAGAAAAGGTTAATAAATCACTGTCTGGAAGCAAGTCTGCGACGCGGAGATGCATTAAATTATTAGGTCGCGAAATAACTTTTGAGGTAGAACCGTCCGTGACTCGAAAACAATTTTATCAAATCTGAGGAACATGTCCGCGTCGTGGACCTGCTACTTGTTCCTTGTCCGACTTTTTTCCTTCTTCGTTTTCCAGGCCCAATTCGCCTAAACTCGACTACTATTCTCAAGTTCTCTTTCGATTCAAATACCCAGTATGTATACACACGAATCTAACTTAAACCAATCAAGGAAACAACATTTTAACCCAAGGAACTCCTCAATCTCAACCTAACTCAAGAACGAAGTTCAATTTGAAGAACAACATTCAAGATTCATCGACTTTCAACTTTCTAATACCAGGTCCATGTCGCGGACCTGTTCCTCAGGATTGGAAAATTTTTCTCAGTATCGTGGAGAGTTCACAGACCCTTTTGTTCAAAAATTATTTCGCAACCAAATATTAAAATGCATCTCTACACGGACTTGCTTCCAGACAATGATTTCTTGATCGTTTCTCATGTTTAACTATCTAAAAATACTTCTAAACATCACGAGATCTCTCCTATCACAAATCACATCTTTGAATTCAAAAATAAAATTCAACGTAGAGTTGAGAGTCAAGTCTTGAGAGTTCTTTCGAACATTTTTGAGAAAGTCCTTTTGAGTCTTTTTTAGGAGTCTTTTACAAATTCTAATAACTTGTTTCAAGACTCGAGCAAGTGAGTATGAGAGTGAGGAGAATGTATTCATGAGTCTACTTTGTCATCACGAGACCCTTTATATCATGAACCATAACTCTTGAATTCATAATTCACATTCAAGAGAGAGTTAAGAGTAAAGTTTAAGAAAGTCTTTGAGTTCAATTGTGAATCCTTTGAGATCAATTATTGATTCGAGCTACGTTTTGAGGAAGTGAGTATGAGAACGAGAAGATTCATATACACGAGTTCCATATCGTTATGTAGACCCTTGAGTCGAGTTGTTCATGCTCATAATTCCGCGTGAACTCCATAAGTTGAGTATCTTTGAGAGGAGTAGTATCTTTAAGTTCTAAGTCTTGAGTATAGAGTTCATAATCCTTTTGAGATTATATTTCTAATCACGGGACTACTACATGTTACCCATAAAGCCCTTGAGTTGAGTTGTTCATGCCCATAACTCCGCATAAACCCTTTAAGTCGAGCAGTCTTGAGATGAGAAGTATCTTTGAGTCCTTGAGTTGAGTAGTTCATGCTCATAATTCTGCATAAACCCTCTGAGTTGAGAATTCTTGAAATGAGTAGTATCATTGAAGTTCTTGAGTTCCAAGTATTGAGTTCTATCCATGGTTATTGAAAACCTTGAATTGAGTCTTTCACGCCCATAATTCGGCATAAACCCTATTTTACGAAGTCTTTTACAAAATTTATAACCTTGTTTTAAGACTTGAGTTTTGAGTTGAGTAAAAAGTAAAGAGTGAAGTTCATTTCTTCAAAAAAATATATGGGGACTATGTATTTCCAAAGAGTAAAATGTTTTCACATTTAAACAAAAAAGGAAACTGAGATTTCCAAAAGAGCATTTGAGCTAGTTTTCTATAAAGAATAAATGCTTTCACAATTAAGCAAGAAAGGAAACACTAATTTCCAAGAGAGTTTTCAAGCTAGTTTTTGAGTAATTTTCTCAAACCACAGAGTTGTGTTTTTAAACATATGAGCTAGTAGATTTGGGAGTAATGTTGATCACCGATATGGGGGAGAGTTCAGACAATTCCTAGCACCCAAAAATCGTGTAGCCATCATGGGTAGAAAAAGGTCATACTTTTTAGATGATTCCTTAGTGTTTTTTAGCATAGACTAGTAGATCCACTTAGTAGTTAGGTTCTATACCCCTGGCAAGGTATAGGACGGCCCTGGCAGCGTGAGGCAAAATGTTGTACCATCACATAGCTCACAGTGATGGTTGTCGGTTAGAGAACCTCCCACAGTTATATATTGTATTCTTATATACACAGAGTTTACCTTGTATTTTCATATACAAGCAGAGTTTATCTTGTATCCTTGCATACAAACAGAGTTATTTTGTATTTTTCAATACATTGAGTTCCTTTCTACTATTTTAAAAGTGTTTCATATATTGCATATGTATTATTACTTTATATTGAGTTGAATATCCAGAGTTGAGTATACAGAGTTGAGTATCTAGAGTTAAGTACCCAGAGTCGAGTATCTTATTGTTGAGATTGAGCCTCATTTCACTGAGTTGAATATCTTATAATTGAGTTGAGCCTTATTTCACTGAGTTGAATATCTTATCATTGAGTTGATCCCTATTTTCTTGGAGCTGAGTTGAACTATGTTTCTTTGAGTTGAGTGGAGTGAGTTGAGAAGAGGTAAATATGTTTCTATTCCACCAGTTCAAGCTTATGTTATGCTTTAGAATTCCCCTTACATGCTCGTACATTCCATGTATTGAGCCATTTGGCCTACATCGTTTCATGATGCAGATACAAGTACTCAGGATCATCATCAGGCACTTCATGTAGTTCGAGTTAGCTATGGTAAGTCTCCTTGCTTCCGGAGGGTTCCACTTGTACTTTTATTTATATTTGTTGTTAGGATGTCGTGGGTCTTGTCCCTACTTCCATCTTTGCTAGTTAAAGGTTTCATAGATAGACAATAAAGTTTCAGAAGTCTGTTCATTTATTTTGTTAAATTTTTTAAAGACTTAAGTTGCCTATTTATGGCGAGTTGAATATTTTTTTTTATTCAAAGTTATCCATTCAGTATTGTTCAAAATATCTTAAAGTTGAGTATTTGAATTTATTCAGTTTTTCAGTTTTTGCATACTTAAGTTAGTCTTCCTCTTGTAGTCAGCCAGGATGAGGGTTCGTTTGGGGACCAACAATGGTTCTTGAGTGCCGGCCACGTCCTAGGTGTAGACTCAGGTCGTGATATAGACAAAGTAAAGTGCTACCTTCTCTAACTTAGGATACCATTTATCTATTCCTCTTTTTTGAGTTTTTAGCTTATTATTTTTATTAATCAATTTATTTAATAATTAAAATTTTATTATTGCATCTAATTATATCCCATGAATTACACAAAAACCTATACCTATTTGCATTCTCTACTTAAGTAACATGTCTCATCAACTTCTCTCCCTAGTTTTTTAAGCTTAACCAATCTATAAATAACACTTAAATAAAGAAATGGTAGATTCTCATTTCTATTTTCTCCCATTTCTTTTTATCTTAGTTAAAAAATGTGTTGGCTTTCAATGAAATCATTGTCTTTTGATTCTTCATTTTAATTTTTGTTGGTTTTCTTTTCTATTTATTAGATATGTTAATTAACTAAATTTTGTTTGATTGATTTTCAGGAACACTTGTATGTGAAGGAAGGAAGTGATTGTGGTATCCAATTTCACCAAATTACTGAAGCATTTGAGGTAAGTTTTTTATTTTATCACCAACTTATAGAGATCGAAGAAATATTTTGTGTCTTTCATTCTATCATTTTTATAGTGAATTAGAATGAGAAAACAAATGAGATTTGATTATTTTTTCTAGAATTAAAATTACAATTAAATATTAAACCAACTTATTAGTTAAGAATTTTATTTATAACACAGGGATAAAAGCAAAATAATATAAGAATATATAATCAGGATAGAACATATATGAATCTTTCTTCTTGATGTGTGTGGCGTTCAATACAAAAAGATATTTTTCATTTTCATTTGATCAATTTCTATGGTGTGAATATATTTTGCTAATTCCTTTTTTATATATTTATTTGTATTTTTTTTGTCGCAAAATAGTTCGTTCCATTCATATTACTTTTTTTTTAATTAAAAAGCCCCAAAAGGCATTGATAAATAAAAAGAGAATAAACAAATGTTAGGCCCAAAAGTGACCCATATTGCCAAGCAAAATAGAGCAAAATAGAAATGCAGACCAACTCAAAAGGGAAAGTAACTGGTAACCGTCGTATTCCTTGCTATCACTTTTGTATTCAGATGAATTTTGATGGAACAATGCCCATTGTCGAAAGATCGAGAAGCTGAGAACATCAAGCTTGGATAGATTACATCCAAGACGCTCCAATCTGTCACAAGCGCCATATAATCTTGTCTGATGAAGACTTCTTCAACTTGATGCATCTCAAATCTGATACTTTCATTTGAAGGTGAGCCCTATATTCTCTACCTTATTGTGACGATTCTGAGTAATTCATGTTTCTCTGGCCGCACTAAATTGGAGAGTTCTTACTCTTTCTTTTTCTTTTGTATGTTTATGTTTGCTTTGTTGTATTCCATCTTGCGATATCGGATTGCTTTGTTGTATTCCGTCTTGCTACCTCTCTGATGTCATGTTCCTAAATCCTTACCATTTGACAGATTGAGCTCACAAGGAGCTAATACCACTGTCTAAATGGTTCTGATTTAGATTCGTGGTCATCAGATGAGGTAAACCTTGTTTCTCCTTCTTGAACAACTTGATGTTAGTATTGATGTAGCCTGGTCACCTTATACTGTAAATGAGGGATTCTGGCATCTGGTAACTCTTAAGTTTGGAACTCTATTTGCATCTAATTCGATGAGTGCCTTCCCTTCCCTGGGTACTTCCATGTATGTGTTAAAAGCTTTACAACCTGTACCTGCACATGAAAAAATAAAATTAGCAAAGAAGTCCGCGACTTTGTTTCCTTCCTGAGCACATGAGACACCTCTACTTGCCCACCCTTCCTCATCCATTGTATCTTCTTAATCATCAAGCTAATGCTCCATGGGATTTCCAAATTGCCATCCAATATTTGGGATACCATTAGTGAGTCAGTCTCCAGTATAACAGGTAATAGATTGTTGGACACACAAAATTGCAATCCCCCTTCCCTTTTAAGGCAATGACCTCTGCTTCCAGACTTGTTTTGACTCCCAGCTCTTGTGAAGCAGCATATATGAATTCTCCTTCCCAATTTCTGATGCAGAAAGCCTCAGCACTAGGTCCTAGATTACCCTTTGATGCACCATCTGAATTACATTTGTACACCCCTATGCTAGAAGGTACCAGTAAATCACCCTAGTAGATATAACAGATTTGTAATTCTCAAAGAAATGAACCATCATATCCCACTCTTTAGGTATGTTCTGTAACCAAGGGTATCTAACCAAAGCCAGAATGTGAATATTTCTAGTAATTTCTGCCAACATACTGTACCTAGACATTTTACCTCCATGCTTCACCTTATTTCTCCCTTTCCAAATCTCCCATAAAATAAAACTAGGAATAGCATTGAAAAGGGGTCTTAGTTTAGCACTACATTCTGCATTCCACCATTTAAAAATGGTGGCCTTGAGTTGTAGAAAAGGTCCCTCAACTCCAGCAGCTCTACCTACCATGTTCCACAGAAACTGAGATTTAGGACAAGCAATAAAAAGATGTTCCCATGTTTCATTATTGTTCAGGTCACAACAACAACAATACACTACCTCCTCTAGCCTCATCCTGACCAAGAGTTCTCCAACAGGAATTCTTTGTTTGATCAATCTCCAGAAAAAGAAAGAGATTTTAAAAGGGACCCCTTTCTCCCATATTTGTCGAAATTCTTCCTGATATACCCAAGGAGTTCTTAAACTCTCCCAAGATGATCTGATAGAGAACTTACCTGAGTGATTTAGCATCCAGTAAGGTTTATGCATCTCCTCACACTCTTGAACAATATCAATGTTTTTAATAATGTGATCTGCTACTCCTTCAGGAAGGATATGTCTTAGTAACTCCTCATTCCACTTGCCTTGAATCATCAATTGAATAAAGTCTTCTTGATCTAGATAAGAAGAAAATGATACTGGAAGACAGTAATGTAGTGCTCCAATATGAGACCAGTTATCAAACATAATACTAGAGGAACCATTGTTAGGCTACCACCAAATTTCTTGATCTATGGAATCCCTAGCCTGTAACATATACTTCCAAGTCTGAGACCCTCCCTTCCACTCCATTATCTGAGGTCTACATTTCTTACAGTATTTGTTCCACATGAAGTGTGACCACATAGAGTGTTTGGTTCTAAAATTCCACCAAAGCTTTGCAAACAAAGCTCTTGATACATCAAATAGTGACCTGAAACCCAACCCTCCTTCCATTTTAGGTTGACAAATTTCAGTCCAAGAAACCCAATGCTTGTTTCCACGACCCTCTTTAAAATTCCACAGGAATCTTGTAAATAATTCGTGTAGATCATGAATCACACAATTGGGAGGTATAATTGCAGATAGTTGATATATAGGGACACTTTGTAGCACATTGTTAATTAGAACAACTTTTCCTCCAAATGAAAATAACTTTCCTTTCCAAGCTTGTAGTTTATTCAACACTTTCTTCATTAGATCAGCAAAGTGTGTTTTCCTTTTCCTAGCATGCCCAATTGGGCATCCCAGGTATGTTAAAGCAAAAGTACCTCTTGAAAATCCTGAGCATTCCTCTATCAGCTGAATATCTCTATGAGCAGCCATATTATACACAAAAAAAGCACTTTTTCCCCTATTAATCTTTTGCCCTGATTGTTTTTCATATTCCTGCAAAGTATTCATTAACAATTTTATAGAGAAACTGCTAGCATTAACAAAAATGATGGTATCATCTGCATAAGCCAAGTGAGAAATGTTCTCACTCCACTTAGGTAACCCAAAACTCTTATATTGTGAACATCAGTATAGAGAATTCAAGGCCGTTGAAAGTACTTCAACAGTCAATATAAATAATGCAGGGGATAGTCCCCTTGTTTGACCCCTCTAGTAGAAGGAAAGAATCCAGAGGCTTGCCCATTAATTAACACAGAGTACCAATTATTAGCAACTAGTCTCCAAATCTTGTTTGAGAATACATTGTTGAAGCCCATCCTGCTTAGGACTTTCATCATAAACCTCCAGTCTACTCTATCATAAGCTTTCTCCATGTCTAGCTTAAACACAACATTAGCAGTCTTACTCTCTTTCTGATGTCTACTATAATCTCCTGTGCAAGTAAAATATTTTCAGTAATGCTCCTACCTTTAACAAATCCAGATTGGTTATTTGAGATAAGCTTAGGCATCAGACCCTCTAGTCTATCATGTATTAGTCTAGATATGACTTTATTTAAGAAGTTACTCAGACTGATGGGTCTTAAATCAGAAAATGAAACTACATTTTCTTTTTTAGGGATCCAGACCAGATTTGTGTGAGTAATAGCTTTTGGTAAGGTCAAACCATTAAAAAAAGTCAGTACTACAACAAATACATCATGATGAACAATATCCCAACAGAATTGATAAAAATGACCTGTAAATCCATCAGGACCACAAGCACTGTCTCCATTTAGTTCAAAAACTATCCTTCTAACTTCTTCTAATGTAGAAGGCCTATTCAACTGTACATTATCTTCTTCTGTCACCATACCAGGAACTAAGTCAAGTAAGTTCATATCCTCATCAACCCCCTCTCCTGTAAATTGCTCATGATAAAATCTGATGGTTTCTATCTCAACTTCATTCCCCTCAACCCATGTACCATCAACTCTCTGAATCCTATCAATGTTCAGTCTTTTCCTTCTTCCTTTAACCAAGTTCTGAAAAAATTTAGTATTTCTATCCCCCTCTGTGAACCACTAGATACCTGATTTCTGCCTCCAAAAATCTTCCTCAAAGTGCAGGTACTTAGTATACTCAACTTGAGCTCTACTAAGTACTTCTCTATTGACAGAAGTTGGTGTATGCTCAAACAGTTGTTCCTTAACTCTGACAATATCCTCCCTGATGATGAGCTGTTGGAAAATATCACCATAACAATCTCTACTCCACTTTCTCAGAGCCTGTTTAGTTCTCTTCATCTTCACCTTCAAGTTTATAAAAACATTTGGATTACCATCAGCAACCCAATTCTGTAGTATCACCTCTTTAAACTCTTCTTTTTCCGTCCAAAATTTAAGGAATCTGAATGGTTTATATAGAGGTAGAGTTTTCCCACCACATGTTAATAACATTGGTGCATGATCAGAGCCAGACCTAAAAAGGATGTCTAATTTTACATTCCCCATTTCTCCAAAAAAAAAGATTATTTACAAGGATTATGTCCAATCTTTTAAAGAGGCACTCCTCATCAGCCCTACCATTCCACCATGTGAAAGAACTTCCATTGAATCTTATATCAACCAATTCACAAGAGTTTATACAGCAAGCAAAATCTTCCACCTTAGTAGGATATACCAGTAGACCTCCTATCTTCTCCTCTGGAGTCAAAATGACATTAAAATCACCCCCTACCATCCATGGATGTTTCATATTCTAATAAACAGAGTAGATTTTATTCCAGAACTGGAGTCTTTCAAATGAACTACACTTTGCATATACCAAAGTATTGATCATTTGATGACCATTATCGAATAATAGTTTCACTGTCAGTTGTTGTTCTGAGTCTGATATCCTCCACCTGTTTAACAGAATAACACCCAACAAGAGATCATAGCATGATAATGACTAATAGACACATAAAAGCAATTCACAGCAAACACACGAATTTCACCAAATCATATAAAATCACACATAATAAGGGAGAGGAAAACTGACCCGAATGCTTCCTTTTATTTATTAATACCCAATTATATTCAAAATAATAATGCAAAGATGAAATTAAACTAATGGAAGAACAACTAACCAGTTAAAGCAGAAATATTTAACAGCAATGAAGACCCACACTTAATCCAATAACCGACACGAACACAGCAAAAATAGCGAGTAGAGGAGCTTTAATGTGTTTGCCGGAAAACTTAATTCTTTTTTTAAGAGTAGAGAGCAACATATTTTTTAGTATTCAAGTATGAGCAAAGTCAAGATGTGAGCGTGAGTGAATGAATGAGGGAAGAGTCTCATTTATAGTGAATAGGAAGACACACAATAAGGGGAAAATAAATTAAGGATCAATTAACATTTTCCTTATTAAGGAGGAGGACAAATTACTTATTTTACTTTATATTTTTTACCAATTACAACCAAATACGAAATCTGCTTGATTTTAAATAAGGTAAAACTAATCAGCCAAATTCCCTTTTTCAATTAAATTTTTTTTACCATAAACTAAACATGTAAGAATCTGTCCTAATTTAAACTAAGGGAAGGGAGTTAATTAACAAAGTTTCCATTTAGAATCACATCACAAACATACGAGAATTTTTTACAGCTCAAACAATACAAATTTCATAATTTTACCATACAGACAAGTCAAAGATGTGGTAAGAGACGATTATGGCAATAATATCAATTTAATGAATCAAGCAACAATCAAATCAATTTAAACAAATCGTATTGCCTTAAAGCAAGCCAAAATCATGCTTCAAGCATCAGAAAGATTTATTGAGTATTTTAAGTAGTCAATTATATGCAAGAAAATATTAACAGATTAGCATAATTAGAAAAAATCAAGGTACCACATTATTAACCGAAATCGGTCAACTTTTTACTAATATTATCTCATTTAATAGCAAGTCATATTCAATCGAAAGGAGCAATATTAACATTTGAACTATTGGGACAAATTTAAGCATAACTCATATAGGAATTTACCCAGAACAATGGCAAACTTCATATCTCAAAGAAATTCATGGAGAGAATAAGAACAAGAAAATAAAAGTGCAAAACAAAAAAAAAGTTTAGAAAATCATACCTGGACAGATCTGTCAACATCTTAAATCGGTAGAAATTTAAAAAACGAAAAGTTAATCTAGAGCTCTTGTCAAAATGACGATTGTTGTTGTTGAATTCTTCGAGTTTCGACGGAGAAGAGAGGGGCAGACCTACAAGTCGTAGTGAATCTCACCGGAGTTCAAAGCTGGTTCTCGCCGGCTGGAGCTGCTACTTTTGGAGTCGTTGGAGACGGAGACGATTTCATCGGAGTTGCTGAAAGGAGCAGTTGTTGCTGTTGTTTTCTCGCCGAGCTGTTGCTGTTGCTGTTACGGAGCTCGCTGGCCGGAGCTGGAGGAGACGAGGAGGGAAGAGGCATCGCCGCCTCTGTTCTTCATCGGCTGCTGCTCTTGTGGTGGCTGCTGCTGGCCGGAGAAAATTTTGAGAGAGGGGGCAACGGGTTTAGAGAGGAGAAGAGAGAATGGAATGAATATTTTTTAGGGTTGGGGTTTTTCTTTGCATAGGAAAGAAAATATTGATTGAATATGGACCGTTAGATTATTTTAGATGAGTGACTAGGATTTGATCTAGGATTTAACTTAAAGGATAGACGGTTCAGATTTAAACTAATGTTTCAAGATTTGGACAAAAAGGGTTATAATTGCAATGAATGATGGCTAATATTGTAACTAAAATTGATATAAAAGGCTATAATTGAAAAACGAAATTGGATTGAGGTGGCTAGAATAGCAGTGAATTAGAATAGAATAGTCTAGGAATTAAATAATTAAGAGGAAATTAAGGAAATGCTATCCAATTAAAATACCACATATATTAAAATATTTTTTTATTTTTTATACAATATTTTAAAACATTTGAGTAAAATAATTATTTCTAGTTTAACCGTCGATAGATATAATAATAAAATAATTTAAATAATAATTACAATAATTTTTATAAATCAAGCTTACTAAAATATATTTTAAAAAAATTTAGGCAAAATCGACTAAAATTTTAAACTCAAAATATATTTTAAAATACGTATTTAATCGAATAGCATTCCTAAAAAGGGTTAAAGGTCGATCAAAATTGGGTGTCAACAATATAATGATGCATTATTGATCACACTAATTGTACATGAGATAGATGAATGATGAATGCCATGAATCATGACTTGATTGTATGATTATGAGAATATACTTGTGATTATGGTTGTGGCTTGTTGATTGGATCGGGTGTTTCATTCCGACACACTAACTTGGATCGATTGCCACGTACTGGCATAAACATGGGATCGGGTGTCACGTCTGGCACACTAACTTGGATTGGGTACCATGTACCAGTACACTAACAGTTTGAGTGTGGGTTCCATGAGAGGACCATTGACTTGACATAATTGTGCAATTGGAGAATTGTGAAATAGTACATTGTTTGTAAGTGACAATTGATGTTGTTTTCCATGGATTTTTTGAATGATTATGATGACCTATATCTGATTGTTCTACTATGTTGAGTAAACTGATTAAGTATCTCGTTGAATGAACTGGAAATGACAAGCCCAAATCGGGATGTGATACGGTATGTGGAGAATCAAAGATTCAAGAGTTGCTAATGTTCGAGTAAAGGGCTGTCCGTGTGTTGCGAGGGCGAGAAGTGGAGATAGTGTACGTGATGTAAATACTTAGGTAGATTTCACCTTGGAGAAAGGGATTCGTGGTTGGTAGTTAGAAAGCTTGATATAATGTACCATGTGGCTAAGGCTGGGTAATATGAAGAAAAAGTAAGGGTATGTCGTGAGTAGTTAGTCGGAATGCTTGTAGTTGTATTTGTTGACTCTTCTATGCGTTAGAACGGTTAGGCTATGATCAAGAACCTAGTAAGTAGGTTGAATGAGAAGGTGGTTAGTCGTAAGAGTACTAGTGTAATTCTGAGGTATTTCGACAGAGGGTAAAGGTGGAGAAACAAGTGGTTTATTGCATCTTCTTGCTAGGTGAATTCTTATATTATGTGGTGGACGTCGGGTTGACAGATGATGCCTACCAATATGCGTGGTTTTGTACTGATACTACTCTTGCTATGCCTTTTTGGCATAGTCTGGATACAGGGTCGGTGATGTTTCATTAGGTGAAGACGAAGAAATTCTCCAGCAACTTCTATTTTCCTTCCACATGGTGGGAGCTGTGTCTTTTCATTAGTATATCATGTTTGTACTCTTAGTAGATCTTGTACCTGTTTAGAGTAGATCCTTAGGGGTGTTAATTACTTTACAAGTCTTAACCTGAAATTGTTTAAAACGTTATTATTTATAAAATCCTATTATTGCATTTATATCTATTTTCTTTAATTTTCTGCATGTTTGACTATTGAAATATAAGGGTTCTCCTACTTAGGAGGTAGTATGTAGGTGCCCGCACGGCCCGGTGGGTTGGGTCGTGACAGACGTGGGGACGAGTTCATAATAACTCAACGTCTCCATAAACCATGATGCCATCGTGGATAGAAAAGGTCATACATTTTAGATGATTCTTTAGTGCTTTTTAGCATAGACTAGTGGATCCATTTAGTTGAGGTGTTCTATATACCGGCAAGTTATAGGACAATTCTGGCAGCGTGGGCGAGACGTTGTATCATCACTTTAGCTCATAGTGATGGTTGTTGGTTAGAGAAACTCCTACATAATTATATTTCTTTACTATATATGTATATTGAGTGGTTACTTACTGTTTTTAAATACTTTATATAAACTACATCTTTATTGTTGTTTATTTATGCATTGAGTTGAGTATCCATAAGTTGAGTGGAGTTGAGGTAAGTATTTCTTTCAGAATTCATTTCAAGCTTATGTCATGTTTCATTTTCACCTCACATGCTCATACATTCAATGTACTGATGTCATTTGGTCTGCATCGTTTGATGATGCAAATGAAAGTAATCAAGATCACCATCTAGCGCCTCGTTGATCCAGTCGAGAATCTCAGAGTCTGTTGGTGAGCCTCCTTGCTTTTCAGAGGATTCCTTTGGTTATGTTTTGTTTTATTGCTTTTGGCTACTTCAGTTGTTAGGATGATCGGGGTCTTGTCCCGACATCCCTCTTAGTATCTGGATGCTTCATAGACAGTTAGATATAAGTTCTTTAGTCACATTCATTCAGTTGTTTGTTTTAGGACTTGAGTTTGCCTTATTGGCTAGTGGAATGTTTTCTTTATAACATTCTAGTTTTTATATAAGTTTATCTTTGTTAAGTTAAGTCTTCCATTGAGTAGTAAGCCAAGCCAAGGGTTATCTTGGGGCCAACAATGGTTCTCGAGTGCCAGTCCCGCCCAGGGTATAGGCTCGGGGGGTGACATGCATCTTTTATCTTTCAAATTAATTTTAACTAAAATATTGTAGCATTAATTCATTTAAATTTTTTTACGAAATAACCGCGGGAAGCGCAGTTGAATTCCTTAGTTGAGAAAATAAATCAATAAGAAGTGAAAGTCGCAATACTGAAACTTTAATGTCTGACATAAATGAGATGCAATGCCGAAGCTTAAAACAAATAACCCATAGTCTAAGAAGGTCTTAGTCCAAAAATAAGGACAAGAACAATAGAGGAATTGTACATCCTGGAAGAATAGCTCATTGAATTCGAAGTTAGACGTTCCTAATTGAAGTCTCGAATCATTTATTGAGAGACGTCATGTACTCAACAGGGAAAGAATAGCTGCAATATCAATACACATACCACAATATAAATGTAAGCAATTTACCACAATATAGTAATACAAATCCACACATATAACACAATCCTCTAATCCGAGTCACATATCATGAAGAAAGAAAACTATATTCTTCAAGCAATATAACAAAAACATGCACTCTAAAAAATTGATTTTAGTGATTTGGAGGGAAAGTCAAATTAAAATTTGTCCAATTCTCTTTTTATCTTGCCATGTGTTTCTTTTATTATGCCACCAATTGGCTTAATGGGGAGGTTTTTCCCTCTCCTTTTAGGTTTTAATAGTCTTAGGATAGTTGTAATATAAAGAGAGTTTTCACACTGGTGTGAGAAGCCATCTTTTAGGTTCTTTTAAAGTCTAGCTCATTTAGTCTATTTAATTGAGTAAGTATATATATATATATATATATATATATTTCACAAGGACTTGGACAAAGGGCCTGGGCAGTGCCGGATCAGATCTTTAATTAAATTTAAAGATTCCTATTTCGTAATTTCATAATTTATTTTGAACAAATTGTTTATTTAAAGTTTGAATCTAATATTTAAATTTTAAATTAAACAAAAAAATTTACCTTTTCAGAAAGGAAACAAGTAAAGGTTACGTTTGTTCAGAAAATGAGTGACTCTTCATGAAAAATCTCCTTATTAGATTTAATTTATCAATACGAAACATTTCCAAAAGTAGTATTCAATTGCATATATGTTTTATGCTTTGTTTTTTCCATACAAAGAAATGGTTGTCGTCCCTTAAAGAATATACATCCAATAACTATAGTGATCTTTCACGCTTCAAAGCTTTAATTTCTTTATTATTTTTCTCAAATAGTAGATAGATTTGAAAAATTATAATACCAACCAATAATCACTTGTTTGTACTTTTCAGACTTATAGTTTCTAAACTATATAACCAATACTCCCTCTGTCTCATATTACATGAACGTTTTACTAAATATATTTGTCGTATACTACTTGATCACTTACTATATCAAGATATAATTAATTATTTTTTTCTATTTTAACCCTACAATTAATATGAGTTTAAACAAATTTTGAAGATCCAATTTTTTTTCCAAGAGGCTAACTAATATGGACAAAGGAAAAAACGTAAAATTAATTAATCTATTAATGATTTCTTAGTTACGGTATAAAATAAAAAAATGTCCATCTAATATGAGACGTGAGAGCATTATTTACTTCCCAAAACAATTAATATTAATTTTATTTTAATTTTGTAAAATAATAAATTTCTACTTTTACTCACAATCAACTACTATAATAAAGACATGTTGCCTGCATTTTTAATATGAAAATAATCAAAAATAAAACACGATATTTTAAAAAAATAAATAGAAAAAAGGTCAAATTCCCACGTGTCTTTAAAAGACTTGAATGGATTTGTCGGTTGTTCTACCAGAAATACCCCCAAAAGAAAACTAAACTTTCACTTTAGGAAATTTTCGTATAAATTGTCGTAACCACTTGCGTTTGAAAATAAGGAAATAAAGTAACTTGAAAATTAGTAATTAAGTAACTTTAGTTAGTTCAATTACGGTTATAGTAGTAATTTAGGAAATAAAGTAACTTGAGTTTGTTAAGTAGTTTGAGTTTTACCCTTTAGGGTAATAAGATGTGTATAAATAGATAACTATCTTTGTTTAGACATCATATTTCACATAATTAGTATAGCTAGGTTAATTTTGGATCAAGAATCAATGTCGAAGCAAATGGGAATATGTTTTCATCCTACTGATACGGAGCTAATCAACTATCTTAAGAGGTTATTCAAAGGCGAATTATCATTGAATCAACAATGTCCTATCCAGTTTGCGGATATATATGGAGATCAACCACCATGGGAGATATTTGGAGCTAATTGTGAAGAGAAGTTTCGTTACTTTATTACTCCTTTGAAGAAGCGGAAGATTAAAGATAAAAGGTTTTGTCGAACTTGTGCTAAAGGGACGTGGAAAGGGCAAACTGGAGAAGATCTTATAAGGAGAAATCGTATGGGTCCTGTGGTAGGGTTTAAGAGAAATTTCAAGTTTGAAACAAGTGAGTGTTGCCAAAATAAAACTTGGTTGATGATAGAATATCGTGTTGCGGATAGTTTCTTTAAGGAAAACAATCATATTGTTAAAGAAGATTTTGTAGTGTGTCGAATCAAGAAGAAGCTATCGATGGATAAAGAGATCAAGAATGTGGATCATGTTATGGATGCAGAAGATGGAGATGTTGCGGGGGTTATTGATCCTATGTTGCTGCTTGAACCTAATGATAATAATGACTACTCCACAACGGAAGATCAAGTTAGAGTTTGTGAGGCTACAACTTCCGAATATGATGTTCAAAACAGTAGTACAATGGAGAAGAGAGGGACAACGTTGGAAGTAGAAGAAGGCCATGATATTAGAAGTGAGGAAGATATGTATAGAACATTCGAGGACATCCTTGTTGATATTCCTGATGATTGGTTGCAGCATTCATTAGTTTGAAAAGAAATTGTATATATATAGTTCAATTTTGCCCATATATACATAATGTCGATGTTCTGATTATTAATATTTCAAGAATTTTGCTAACCTGTTTTCATGTATATATTTCTGATCTTCCTATGTCTATGCTGTCTCTTTTTAAGTTTAATCCTAGCTCCATATAATTAGTGGGTACAACGAATTCAAGAAGTAATATATTACTTTGATCGATCTGGAGATTTATTTGAATGTTGTTATTTCTGTGTTGGAAGAGAACCTTTACTCTTAGAGAATGGATATATAGTAGGAATTGATAAAACTGATATTAGTTGTGTCTCAAAAGAAATTGTGATTACAAATATTGAGCAACAAGGTTGTTAATATTTTCCTATAGCCCAATAGGTGAATGCATGATATATTTAAATCTTTTCAATCAATCCAAACATAGATATTTTTAACCCTTTTCCATTTATAATTAAATTGGAACAAGTGATTTAACAACTTTATTCTCATCACAAATGATGACTTGTTTATTCGATGTCTATCCATTAGTATAATTATTGTAATTAATTAATTCCATCCATTAGTATATATTTTACAACGTCAAAATAAAGTCATGAAGAAAGCAAGGTAACGGTTAATGTTTCAAGCCAATTTGATGGACCAAGAATTTCAAGTTTGGTAAATCAAGTTAAATAAGAGAAAGGGTTCTTCAAAAAGTGTATGTAAGCTAAATTAATAAGCTAAATCAATGTTGTAATGTACATTTTAAACTATATTTTTATAATGTAAATTAAGTAATTGTACTTCTTAAATAGTCGTATAAAATTAAGTAATTAATTAGAATCAATGTCGAAGCAAATGGGAATACATTTTCATCCTACTGATAATGAGCTAATCAACTATCTTAAGAGGCTTTTCAAAGGCGAATTATCATTGAATCAACAATGTCCTATCCAGTTTGTGGATATATATGGAGATCAATGTAACATCTTGCAATTGGAAATAACTAGGAAGAAGTTAAGAATTGGAAATAGTCATTTTTGGAAAGAATGAAAATCTGGAAAGTTTGTCTAGTTATACTAAGTTTGGTTTTTGGTCAAATTCAAACGACCATAATCTTTAGCTCAGGATGAGTTAGGTGTGTTTCCAGGTATCGTAGGAAAGATCTTGGAATAATATTTCCAACGCCACCAAGTTTGCATGATTCTGAGTTCGTATGAGTGAGATATGCCCTTTGGAAGTTGGGTTGTTAGAATAAGGAAAGTCTAATCCGGATTTTGGAAGGGTATTGTAGTATTTTCCTTACCCAATTGTTTTAATTCATTTTTAGGAGTTTAATTGGGGTAAATTCAGATTTTAGTCAGTTTAGAAAAGTTGAAGTTCACGCTAGGGCTTGGAGAAAAGAGAAAAAAGGAGAAAGGAGAAGAGAAATCAAGAATCATCAAGAACGTTCGAGTTTGGTTGTGGTTTTCGCCAAGGATTCAATCCTACGAGGTATGTGAGATCACATAGCGTTGGGTTAGTTCACCGACGCGTCAATCATTATTCAATTCAGCGAAATATGTTTGATTTGAAAGTAAATCCTTTGAGTTCTTGATGAAATTCGTTTGAATTCTTGTGGGTTGTGTTATTGAAGTTTCTTGAGATTTGATTCATGTTTTCGGGTGTAATTTCGGGTTGAATCTATCATATATTGAGGGTATAAATGATTCTAAGTGTTTGGGGGGGGGGGGGGAACCAATGAAGTTTAGAGGGTTTAGAGATGAAAAACGGAGAAGAAAAGTCGTCAAACACCTGGGGAAAAGGGTGGGTTGTCGCGCCAGCCAGCACACCCCAAAAGGGCCTCTGTAGTTTTTCCCTTTGGGGCGCCGCGCCAGCCAGCACGTCCCAGGGCAGTCTCTGATCTTTGCCCTCTGGCGCCCCGCGCCTCTCAGAGCATCAGGGACGCCAGTTCTTCCCATTTCTTCCCCATCTTTTCATACTAGTTCCTTAGCAATGTACCTATGTTTTCTAGTTGATTCCAACACTCTAAGGTACATCTAAACATCATGAAATCATCCATAAACATGAGATCATGAACCTTGAATCTATAATTCAATTCAAGAAAAGTTAAGAGTCAAGTCAAGAAGTTAAGAGTCAAGCTAAAGAAGTAAAGAGTCAAGTCAAGAAGTCAAGAAGCAAGTCAAGAGAAGTTTATAAAATTTTCAAAAGTCTTTCACAAACATTTTAACTTTGTTTTAAGACTAAAATTTCTAAGTTCAGTAAAGAGTAAAGAGTAAAGATTGAAGTCATTTCTTCAAAGAAGTATATGGGAACTATGTATTCCCAAAGAGTTTATAAATATTTTCGCATTTGAGCAAGAAAGGGAACATCGATTCCAAGAGAGTTTTTAAGCTAAGTTTTTATTAATTATCTCAAACCATAGAAAGAAGTTTGTTTTTAAAACATATGAGCTAAGTATATTTTGGGAGTAGTATTGAGCACCGATATGAGGATGCGATTTCATATGAACTCAAGTCTCCATTAACTATGTAGCCATCATGGGTAGTAAAGGATCATACTTTTTAGATGAATCCTTAAGTGTGCTTTTAGCATAGACTAGTGGATCCACTTAGTTAAGGTGTTCTATACGACGATTGTAACACCCCAGAATATTTTTCGAACTAAGACTCGAACCGGTCATCATAGTGAGTGAGATTTTACCGAGGAATTTAAAATTTCTTAAGTTTTAAGTTCACTAGATGTAGCACCTTGAGTTCGAAAAAGAACTAAATTGGAAATAGCAAAATCTGAAATTTTGCCAGTTATGCTTAAGTATGAGATTTGGGTCAACTTCAAACAACCATAACTCCTAGCTCAGGATGAGTTAGGTGTTCTACCAGATACCGTAGGAAAGACCTTTGAGTTATCTTTCCAACACCATTGAGTTTCCTCAGTTTTGAGTTCGGATGAGTGAGATATGACCTGTTGAAGTTAGGCTGTCCAGTTAAGGAAAGTTAGCCGAAATTAGTGAGGGGTATTTTGGTCTTTTCCTTACCAAATTAGATTTAATTCATTTTTAGTAAGGTTTTAAGGGTATAATCCTATTAGGTTCAGTTTTATAATCCTAGTTTACGCCTAGGGTTTTAGTTGAGAGTTCAAGAAGAGAAAAGAGGAGAAAAGAGAAAGGATCGAAGCGTTCATCGAAATTCTTGAGAGTTGTTGCGGATTGTCGCCATGGGCCTAATCCCTAAGAAGTATGTAAGCTTCCATAGTGTTGGGTTTGTTCACCAACATGCCAAACATGTTATTTTCAGCGCAAATTTCATTCTTGAAGTTGAAAGATTTGAGTTCTTGATAGGTGTTCTTGAAGTTCATTCTAAATCTTGTTGTGCTGGGTTTTAGATAATTTCTTGAGATCAAAGTGAGTGTTTTAAGGGATGTATTGCGTATATTAGAGTGTACTTATGTTAAGTAATTAATTCTAAGTGATTGGGGAAGAAACCGTTCGATTCTAGGCAAATTAGGGTGAAAAAACGAGCAAAGAATTTCGTCGAGTTTTCTGGGTTGGGGACTGGCGTGATGCGCCAGCCAGAGCGCCCCAAACCCTCCTCTGAAGTTTAGGGGCTGGCGCCCTGCGCCACCCATAGCGCCAGGGTCGCCTGCCCCCTCCAGTTTGTTGTCAGTTCCCCCGTTTGAGTTCGCTTAAAGTGCACCTTCACTCCTTTTCGATTCTAACTACTCTAAGCTACTTCTAAACACCTAGAAATCATTCTTAACATGATCATAACCTTGAATTCATAATTCAAATTCAAGGTAGAGCTAAGAGTTAAGTTTTGAGATTTTTTTTAAACATTCTAAGAAAGTCCCTTTGAGTCCTTTTGTGGAGTCTTCTACAACTTCTAGTAACCTATTTCAACATTCGAGTACGTGAGCATGAGAGTGAGAAGAATGTATTCATGAGTCTACTTTGTCATCATGAGATCTTTCATAGCATGAACCATAACTCTTGAATTCATAATTCACATTCAAGAGAGAGTTAAGAGTAGAGTTCAAGAAAGCCTTTGAGTTCGATTGTGAACCCTTTGAGATCAACTATTGATTTGAACTAAATTTTGAGAAAGTAAGTATGAGAATGAGAAGATTTGTATCATTAGTTCCATAATGTTATGTAGACCTACGAGTCAAGTTGTTCATGCCCATAAATTCCGCATGAACTCCATAAGTTGAGTATCTATGAGAGGAGTAATGTCCCCATGTCCTAAGTCTTAAGTATTGAGTTTCTAACCCATTTGAGATTACATTCCTAATCATGGGACTATTACATGCTACCCATGAAGTCCTTGAGTTGGGTTATCCATGTCCATAATTCCGCATGAACCCTATAAGTTGAACAGTCTTGAAACGAGAAGTATCTTCGAGTCCTTGAGTTGAGTAGTTCATGCTCATAAATTCCGCATGAACCCTCTAAGTTGAGCATTCTTGAAGTGAGTAGTATTGTTAAAGTTCTTGAGTTCCAAGCATTGAGTTCTATCTATGGTTATTGAAAACCTTGCATTGAGTCGTTCACGTCCATAAATCAGCATGAACCATATTTTAAGAAGTCTTTTACAAATGTTTAAACTTTGTTTTAAGACTTAAGCTTTGAAGTTGAGTAAAGAGTAAGAGTAAGAGTAAAGTTCATTTTCTTTAACATGATATATGGGAACTAAGTATTCCCAAGAGTAAATGTTTTCACATTTAAGATGAGAGAAAACTGAGATTTCCAAAAGAGTTTTGAGCAAGAAAAGGGAACATCGATTCCAAGAGAGCTTTTAAGCTAAGTTTGAGTAATTATCTCAAATCAGAGAAGAAGTTGTTTTAAAAACATAAGAGCTAGTATATTTTGGGAGTAGTATTGAGCACCGAATTAGGGGCGAGTATGAGTTTAGATAACTCACGTCTCCATAAAACCATGTAGCTACCATGGGTAGAAAAGGGTCATACTTTTTAGATGAACCCTTTTCACAATAGACTAGTGGATCCACTCAGTAGTTCAGGTCCTATGCTGATGGAAAGGTATAGGATGGTCCTTGGCAGCATGAGGTAAAGTGTTGTATTGTCACTATAGCTCTTAAGTGATGGTTGTCGATTAGAGAAACTCCCACAGAAGTTATTGTATTCTTATATACACAATTATTTGTATTTTTACATACATTTCAGAGTTAGGTTGTATCATTGCATACACACAGAGTTGACAACATGTTTTTAAACAATTTGATTCTTTATATTGCACTTGTTTTAAATTGCTTTATATTGAAATGAATTCAGTCATATTGAGTTGAGTATTCAAAGTTGAGTACCCAGAGTCGAATGTCATATCTTTGAGTCGAATATCATATTTTTTAGTTGAGTATCTAATCTCTGAGTTGAGTATCTTATCCTTGAGTACTTCTGAGTTGAGTAAGTTTGAGTGGTTTTGAATATCCTTGAGTATTCCTTGAGTTGAGTAAGTTTGAGAAAAGGTAAGTATGTTTCATTTTTATCAAGTTTCAAGCTTATGTTTATGTTTTAGAATTCCCCTTACATGCTCGTACATTCCATTATATTTTCGGACTAAGACATTCTTAGACTATAGGTTATTTGTTTAAGCTTCGGCGTTGCATCTCATTTATGTCCGACATTAAAGTTCCAGTATTGCGACTTTCACTTCTTATTGATTTATTTTCTCAACCAAGGAATTCAACCACGCTTTGCGCGGTTATTTCGTAAAAAAATTGAATGAATTTATGCTACATTATTTTAGTTAAAATTAATTTGAAAGATAAAAGATGCATGTCACCCTTGACCCTACACCTTGGGCGGGACTGGCACTCGAGAACCATTGTTAGCCCCAAGAGAACCCTTGGCTTGGCTTACTACTCAACGGAAGACTTAACTTAACAAAGATAAACTTATATAAAAACTAGAATGTTATAAAGAAAACATTCAACTAGCCAATAAGGCAAACTCAAGTCTTAAAACAAACAACTAAATGAATGTGACTAAAGAACTCATATCTAACTATCTATGAAGCCTCTAGATACTAAGAGGGATGTCGGGACAAGACCCCCGATGATGTCGGGACTGAAGTAGCCAAAAGCAATAAAACAAAACATAACCAAAGGGATCCTCCGAAAATCAAGGAGGCTCACCAACAGACTCTGAGATTCTCGACTGGATCAACGAGGCGCTGGATGCTGATCCTGATTACATTCATCTGCATCATAAAACGATGCAGGACAAATGGCATCAGTACATTGAATGTACGAGCATGTGAGGGGAAAACTAAACATGAAATAAGCTTGAAATGAATTCTAGAAGAAACATTTACCTCTACTCTACTCAACTCCTGGATACTTAACTCAATGCATAAATAAACAACAGTAAAGATGCAGTTTATATAAAGCATTTAAAACAGTAAGTAACAACTCACTATACACATATAGTAAAGAAATATAATTATGTAGGAGTTTCTCTAACCGACAAACATGACTATGAGCTAAAGTGATGATACAACTCTCGCCCACGGTGCCAGAATTGTCTTATAACTTTCCGGGATATAGAACGCCTCAACTAAGTGGATCCACTAGTCTATGCTAAAAAGCACTAAAGAATCATCTAAAAAGTATGACCTTTTCTACCCACTATGGCTACATGGTTTATGGAGATATTGAGTTGTTATGAACTCGTCCTTACGTCTGTCACGACCCAACCCACTGGGCCGTGCGGGCACCTACATACTACCACCTAAGTAGGAAAACCCTCATATCCCATTAGTCAAACATGCGGAAAATTAAAGAAAACGAAGATAAATGCAATAACAAGATTTTATAAATAATAACGTTTTAAACAATTTCAGGTTAAGACTTGTAAGTAATTAACACCTCTAAGGATCTAGTCTAAATAGGTACAAGAGCTACTAAGAGTACAAATATGATATATTAATGAAAAGACACAGCTCCCACCATGCGAAAGGAAAATAGAAGCTGCTGGAGAATTTCTTCGTCTTCACCTAATGAAACAGCACCGACCCTGCATCCAGACTATGCCAAAAAGGCATAACAAGAGTAGTATATGTACAAAACAACACTTACTGGTAGGCATCATTAGTCAACCCGACGCCCACCGCATAATATAAGAATTCAACTAGCAAGAACATGCAATAAACTAACTCATTTCTCCACCGTTACCCTCTCTCGACATACCTCAGAATTACACTAGTACTCTTACTACTAACCACATTCTCAGTCAACCTACTTACTAGGTTCTTGATCATAGCCTAATCATTCTAACGCATAGAAGAGTGGACAAATACAACTACAAGCATTCCGACTAACCACTCACGACATACCCTTACTTTTTGTTCATATTACCCAGCCTTGGCCACATGGTACATTATATCAAGCTTTCTAACTTCCAACCACGAATCCCTTTCTCCAAGGTGAAATCTACCTAAGTATTAACATCATGTACACTACCTCCACTTCTTGCCCTAGCAACACACGAACAACCTTTTACTCGAACATTAGCAACTCTTGAACCCTTGACTCCCCACATACCATATCACATCCCATTTTGGGTTTGTCCTTTCCAGTTCATTCAATAACGAGATACTTAATCAGTTTACTCAACATAGTAGAATAATCAGATATAGGGCATCATAATCATTTAACAATTCCGTGGAAAACAACATCAATTATCACTTACGAACAATGTACCATTTCACAATTCTCCAAATACACAATTAGGTCAAGTCAATGGTCCTCTCATGGAACCCACACTCAAACCGTTAGAGTACTGGTACGTGGTACCCGATCCAAGTTAGTGTGCCGGACGTGACTCTCGATCCCATGTTTATGCCGTTATGTGGCAACCGATCCAAGTTAGTATGTCGGAACGCAACACCCGATCCAATCAACAAGCCACAACCACAGTCACAAGTATATTCTCTTAATCATACAATCAATTCATGATTCATGGAATTCATCATTCATCTATCTCATTTACAATTAATGTGATCAATAATGCAACATTCGCATACATACACATATTATAATGAAGCAAGAACAAACATCCATCACACAACATGAAATCACAACCATCACAATGAGGTATTCATCAATATATATCACTAAGACAATAACTCGACCATTTTTAGCTCTAGTTCATCGTCTAAGGCCTCTTCCTACGATTTAATCATCTTTTATTCGGTTCTCAAAGGTCTACATATAAATCCTACCATTGATTATCATTATACTACGTAGTAGGCACATATTTATAACTACTCAATTAATAAACCTAGCCTACCTGGGCGCCAAGCAACTGCACGAAGTTTTTTCCTTCGATTCTTATTTCCGAACTTCGTGATGGTGAATTTAGCCACGAATCTGCAATCCATCGATCTCCTTACGCTAGAAATCTCCTTCTCCTTCCTTCCCAAGCTTAGAGCTGCTTTTGGGGGGTTTCTAGGGTGGTTCACGTCTAAATTAGGTGTTTTAGAAAGAAGGATAAAATAAGGTTTCACGTTATTTACATTTTGTCTCGCCTATCCTGCTCTGGAGCCAGCTTACCCCGCTATGGCGCCACCGCCCTAGCAGCATCTGGCCTGCCCTGGTGGGACAGTGACCCAGTAATTTCTCAAATTTTTGCTTTTCCTAAATAACGACGGTTTGGGTCGTTACAACATCGGTTCTCAATACTACTCCCAAAATACTCAGCTCATATGTTTTAAAAACAAAAACTATTTCTGTGGTTTGAGATAATTACTCAAAAGCTAGCACAAAAACTCCCTTGAAATAAGTGTTTCCTCTCTTGTTTAAATGTGAAAACATTTACTCTTTGGGAACACTTAGTTCCCATATACTCTTTTTGAAGAAATGAACTTCATATGTTACTCTTACTTAACTTAAAACTCAAGTCTTAAAAAAAGTTTAAAACATTTGTCAAAGACTTCTTGAAAAGACTCTATGAACTTTCTAGACTTGACTCTTAACTTTCCTTGAATTTGAATATATGGATTCAAGGTTATGATTCACATTTATGGATGATTTCTAGATTTTTAGAAGTCATTTAGAGTAGTTAGAATCAATAGGAAGTGTTAGTACATCTTAGAAGGACTTAAACGGGCTAAACGATGAAAAACGAGTTGGGGCGGACGGACCTGGCGCATTGCTGGTGTGCTGCGCCAGCCCACAAAGTTTGAAGACCACTTTTGGGCGCACTGTTGGCGCGTTGCCCCAGCCCTCCTGACACAACAGGGGTGCGCCGCGTCAGCATCCCCTCACACGAATTTGACGAATTTTTCCTCTCGTTTTCAGACCTTAATTCGATTAATTTCGATTCGTTTTCTCAATATCTCTTTAGATTAAGGTACCCAATACACACACACAAGAATCTAACTCAAAGAAACTCTAATAATCGAAATTAAACTCTCAAGAACTCCTCAATCTCAACCCAAATTCAAGAACGAAAGCAATTCAAGAACACCCATCAAGAAATTCAAACTTCCAATATTTTTAGGATGAAATCACGCTGAATTAAACATGTTTGGCACGTGGGTGAATGAACCCAACATTTTGAAAGTCTCACATACCTTGTAGGATCAAATCTTTGACGAAATCCACAATCAATTGCTCACGAAGACGACGAAATCTTGATTTTTCCTCTTCACTCCTCTCTTGAGTTCTCCTCTCTAAAGCCCTAGCGTGAATTTTCAATTGTGCAAATGGAACCAATTCAGTTTTGAACCTATTTAATTCATTAAAAAACGAATTAAATCAATTGGGTATGGAAAAGACCAAAATACCCCTTAAAAGTTCGGTTTTAACTTTCCTTATCTAGACAGCTCAACTTCAAATGGGCATATCTCCATCATACAAACTTGAAATCGCACAAACTCGGTGGCGTTGGAAAGATAATTCAAAGATCTTTCCTACGGTATCTTGTAGCACACCTAAATCATCCCGAGCTAAGAGTTATGGTTGTTTGAAATTGACCCAAAACTCAAACTCAACATAACTTAAACAAATTTCTAGATTTTTCATTCTTTCCAAAAATGACTCTTTCTAATTTTAGGTCTTTTACTTAGCGGGGTGTTACAATGCAGAATCATGATACTTATTAATATCAACAATAAAAATATGTCTATTAATATCATAATAATAATAATAAATTAGGCTAGTTGGATAAAAAAAAATGAACTTGTTAGCTAGATCAAATTTGTATTCGTAAAAAAAATATTTTCTTTTATAAATAATTTCTAATAATGTAGGTTTAAATTAAATAATACATTTATTATATATGTGATCAATGTAGATTTCCATAAAATTTTATTATAAAACTGTAATTACGAATAGAATATAAAATTTCAAAAAATACATGACAATTAGATATTCAATATTCTTTGTAGTTCACTCGCTCCACAGTTCTAATCACAAATAAATAATAAAAAATCTCCACAACAGAACAAAGTCGACTTAAATTCATAGCAAGGAATCATTCAAAAGTTTTTTCCCTTCATATTGTTTAGGTACAAAGAAATTAAATTTTAAAAATTTATCAAATATAAAAATAATTGTCCTTCATTCCTTCAATAGCCGTTTCCTTATATATGGTTTACACAAAAAGTAAAATAAATAAAGACAAATAATACAATATAAAATTAACTGACCTCTATTTCATTTTCACATGAAATAATTTTGTAGTGATTCATTTTTTTTGCAATCAAACTTCATTCAAAACGTAATGACGTATCAATTACAATTCTTTATGATAGGTTTCAAATGTTCTATAGATAATAATTACTACAACAAATGTCAATTCAACTTAACAACAATCTCACAAATAAAATAATTCAAGTACAACAAATACACATATTAATCAACCTGCAGCACGACAAAAGAAAAACACAATAAAAAATAATGAAACTAAAAAAGAAGAAAGAAAACATCATAATATTTTTACTCGCTAAGCATAATTCAAGCAATTGAAGCAAAAAAAAAAAGGCTTCAAATATAGTTAAAAAGCATAACCACTCAATATGAAATCAATGAAAATGAAATGTAGAAAAAAATTTAAGTATAAATAATAATAATTAGAACTATAATTTTCAGTAATTTCAGCTGAAAAGAATTTAAATATATACTAAAAAATCAAAATTTATTAATCATAGAGTAGGCAAATAAATACATAAATTAACAGAGAAATAATTGAAAAATTCTAGAATATTTAAAGTATAAATACATATGAAGTTAAGAAGGTAGAAAGAAGGATTGTAAAAGGAAAAATAAGGAGAGAAATAATAAATAGTAGTTGGGGGATGTTAGCTACGTATGTATGTAAATATAAGAGGTGGAAAAAAGAATGTGAAAAGATGATGGCTTTAGATTTTAAAAAATAATATCACATAAATATTAAGAAATAAAATGGTATAAAAATTTAAGGGAAAAAATATTTTTCTAAGCCATAAAGAGGTAGTATTTCACTATTGTTTTTTTCTTACCAACAAATAGAACAATACAAATAAATATATAAAAAAGGAATTAGCAAAATAAATTCACACCATAGAAATTGATCAAATGAAAAAGAAAAATTATCTTTTTGTATTGAACACCACATACATCAAGAAGAAAGATTCATATATGTTCTATCCTGATCATATATTCTTATATTATTTTGCTTTTATCACTATGTTATAAATAAAATTCTTAACTAATAAGTTGGTTTAATATTTAATTGTAATTTTAATTCTAGAAAAATTAATCAAATCTCATTTGTTTTCTCATTCTAATTCACTATTAAAATGACAGAAAGAAAGACACAAAATATTCCTTCGATCTCTATAAGTTGGTGATAAAATAAAAAACTTTTGGTGATAAAATAAAAAAACTTACCTCAAATGCTTCAGTAATTTGGTGAAATTTGATACCACAATTACTTCCTTCCTTCACATCCAAGTGTTACTAAAAATCAAACAAACAAAATTTAGTTGATTAACATATCTAATAAATAGAAAAGAAAACCAACAAAAATTAAAATGAAGAATCAAAAGACAATGATTTCATTGAAAGCTAACACATTTTCTAACTAAGATAAAAAAGAAATGGGAGAAAATAGAAATGAGCATCTAGCATTTCTACATTTAAGTGTTATTTATAGATGGGTTAAGCATTAAAAAATTAGGGAGAGAAGTTGATGAGACATGTCACTTAAGTAGAGAATGCAAATAGGTATAGGTTTTTTTGTAACTCATGGGATACAATTAGATGCAATAATAAAATTTTAATTATTAAATAAATTGATTAATAAAAATAATAAAGATAAAAACTCAAAAAAGAGGAAATAGATAAATGGTATCCTAAGTTAGAGAAGGTAGCACATTACTTTGTCTATGTCGCGACCGGAGTCTACACCTTGAACATGGACGACACTCAAGAACCATTGCTGGTCCCCAAGCGAACTCTCATCCTGGCTGACTACAAGAGGAAGACTAAGTTAAGCATGCAAAAGCTTAAAAACTGAATAAATTCAAATACTCAACTTTAAGATAATCTGAACAATATTGAATAGTTAACTTTGAATAAAAAAATGTATTCAACTCGCCATAATCAGGCAACTTAAGTCTTTAAAACATTTAACAAAATAAATGAACAGACTTCTGAAACTCTATTGTCTATCTATGAAACTCAATGATAAGATATTCAACTAAGTGAAATAAGGCTCAACTCAATTATAAGATATTCAACTCAGTGAAATAAGGCTTAATCTCAACAATAAGATACTCGACTCTGGTACTCAACTCTGGATACTCAACTCAATATAAAGCAACAATACATATGAAATATATGAAACGCTTTTAAAATAGTAGAAAGCAACTTAATGCATTGAAAAATACAAAATAACTCTGTTTGTATGCAAGGATACAAGATAAACTCTGCTTGTATATGAAAATACAAGGTAAACTCTGTGTATATAAGAATACAATATATAACTGTGGGAGGTTCTCTAACCAACAACCATCACTGTGAGCTATGTGATGGTACAACATTTTGCCTCATGCTGCCAGGGCCGTCCTATACCTTGTCGGGGGTATAGAACCTAATTACTAGGTGGATCCACTAGTATATTCTAAAAAGCACTAAGGAATCATCTAAAAAGTATGACCTTTTTTCTACCCATGCTAGCTACACGGTTTATGGGGGATGGGAATTATCTGAACTCTCCTCTATATCGGTGATCAATACTACTCTCAAAATATACTGGCTCATATGTTTAAAAACACAACTATGTGATTTGAGATAATTAGTTAAAAACTAGCCTGAAGGCTCTCTGCGAAATCAGTGTTTCCTCTCTTGCTTAATTGTGAAAGCATTTACTCTTTACTGAAAACTAGCTCAGATGCTCTTTTGGAAATCCCAGTTTCCTTTCATGTATAAATGTGAAAACATTTTACTCTTTGGGAATACATAGTCCCCATATATTTTTTTTGAAGAAATGAACTTCACTCTTTACTCAACTCAAAACTCAAGTCTAAAAACAAGTTTAAGGATTTTGTAAAATACTTCGTAAAATAGGGTTTATGCTGAATTATGGGTGTGAACGACTCAATTCAACGTTTTCAATAACCATGGTTAGAACTCAATACTTGGAACTCAAGAACTTCAATAATACTACTCATTTCAAGAATGCTCAACTCAGAGGGTTCATGCGGAATTATGAGCATGAACTACTCAACACAAGGACTCAAAGATACTTCTCATCTCAAGACTGCTTGACTTAAAGGGTTCATGCGGAGTTAGGGGCATGAACAACTCAACTCAAGGGCTTCACGGGTAACATGTAGTATTCCCATGATTAGAAATATAATCTCAAAAGGATTATGAACTTATACTCAAGACTTAGAACTTGAAGATACTACTCCTCTCAAAGATATTGAACTTCTGGAGTTCATGCGGAATTATGAGCATGAACAACTCGACTCAAGCATCTACATAACAATGTGGAACTCGTGTATACGACTCTTCTCGTTCTCATACTTACTTCCTCAAAAAGTAGCTCAAATCAATAGTTGATCTCAAAGGATTCACAATTGAACTCAAAGACTTTCTTGAACTCTACTTTTAACTCTCTCTTGAATGTGAATTATGAATTCAAGAGTTATGGTTCATGATATAAAGGGTCTCGTGATGACAAAGTAGACTCATGAATACATTCTCATCACTCTCATACTCACTTGCTCGAGTCTTGAAACAAGTTATTAGAATTTGTAGAAGACTCCTCAAAAAGTGTAACATCTCGCAATTTGAAATAACTAGGAAAAAGCTAAGAATTGGAAATAGTCATTTTTGGAAATAATGAAAAATCTGGAAATTTGTTTAAGTTAGGAAAAGTTGAGTTTTGATCAACTTCAAACGGCCATAACTACGCGCAACAAAAAGAGAGTTCAAAAATCAAGATAAAATGGGCAAGATTTATAAATCAAACTCGGCATTTCGACAATCTAAGTCTATCAGAGAGGCCCAGCACACGTGAATTCAATAAGCCCAATTGCATAAGAGAACAAATTTTTCAACGTAGTCTCGGGATTTAGGAAAACTAACATTTTATGCTGATCGAAGTACTTTGAAATGCTAGGAGGCAATGTAATCCCAAGTTCGAACACCAATCGATGACTAAAATACTAGGAATGCAAAGATAATGAAAATTACTTACTAGGTGCAGATTTGCGAAAGTTGAAATCGAGTGGAAAATAAAAATTTGTCAAACTTTGCAATCATTGGAATTTAAAACTGTCCATTTGTTGCCCATTCAACGACATTAGTCATGACCCCCGAACTACTCAGCGTCACGCTAAGTAGTCACCTTCCTCGTCGAGTTTTTTACAGACTCCAAAGTAAATTGGTCTTGAGTCTAACAGCGGTCTAGTTCGGGGTCGCCGAACCCTTTGGCGATTCGCGGAATGGACCTATAAATTGCCAATCTACACTTGTCGATCAGTCTCCACATTTCAACATGCAAAATCAATACACCATTGTTTCTATAATAAAATAAAGTATTTAAAACCTTGGGTTGCCTTCCAAGAAGCGCCTTAGTTAAGGTCGTGGCACGACACACATCAACACTCAAACTCTATTTTTGGGTTTAGCTATAGTATCACTGGGCAACCCCCTGTTTTGTTGTGATTGGAGATCGGGAAATGCATGTCCCACAAGGTTCTCGAGCAGCTGGACGGCTCTGGAATGAGACCAAATCATTCGCTTCGTCCCTTCAATGTTTTCCTTTATTGCTCAGTCACCTTGTGGAGAATGATTGAGAGTATTCCCTCAAGGCGTTTAACCTCATTGTCCTTGGGACTTCGTCACTCATGAGGAGGGATGTATTTATCCTTCCTCTTGCACTGGACTTCGATCTTCATCATTTTTTTGGCAATCTCATCCATCCGAATCATTAGTGCAGCCAACATGAAATCCTTTTCTACTTCTTGATTCATTTTAGCCATGCTGTCGAGCACTTGGATTGCCCTCGCATATGGCTATTTTGCAATACCACCCGGAATGAGTTGGTCGACCAACGTCTTGTTTTCAGGGTCAAGACCTCTGTAGAAGCGCTCAAGAAGGATTATGTTGGGAATGCCATGAATTTGGCATTGAGCGATCAATTCTTTAAACCTTTCCCATGCCTTGTGGACCCTTTCACCCTCCAATTGCTTGAAGTTTAGGATACAATCCTGAATCATCATTACCTCTAATGGAGGAAACTCCATTAGCTCGCACGTGTTGATTGATATATTCACCTCATCTACTGTTAAAGCTCAAACAAGCAAAATACAAAACTAAAAATTAAGTGATCTACAACTAAGAAGAACAAAAATTCTACTAATCTAAGAATTCTCAAATAACACCACTCCTCGACAGCGGCGCCATTTTTGATGTTTGCGTAATCAAGACACAACTTCAAATGCAAGTGTCTACGATCGTATAATAGTTTAGTAACCCAACCAAGGGTTGGGATCGTTCCCAAGACAGTGGTTTTGAGAATTAATAGAAAAATAAAACTTATTTCTAACTAGTTGTACCTAAAGACATTAACGATTAAAAACAATGTAAATTAAAGAGGGACACAAGAGTGTCAATTAACAATGGGGGGTTTTGTCACTAGTAAGTAAAAATAGCAAAATAAACTAGGGCATCTAAGTAATAAGAGGGGATCCTTGGGATGTGATGGGAATACGGGTTAAGTTAGATTATTGGGTACATGCTTTCGATAGAAGATTTATAGAATAATTGTGACTACGCTAGACTTTAAGGGGGATAAGCTCTCTCTCTCGCAACTTACCCCGTTTCAAATGCGTTCCTCTCGAACACCAACTTGCCGCATGAAGACTAGCCTACGTCTTAACCCACTCACTCTCTCAAGCTGAGTATGTGGACATGGGACTAGGGTTCACTCTCTCGAGCTGAACCTCATGTCGACCCACTCGCACTGGCCATCAATTTAGTAGTCTTAGTTTTACGACCTTTCTCGAGCAAGCCGAAAACACATAAATAAACTTGTATTTGCAACTACAAATTCATTAATTTCATCCACAACTACTAAACGAAATCACAATTAAACTACGATTAAACTATCAGCAAGCAAGACCCAACAATTATCTTAACCCATATTCTCTAAATCACACCCCAAGAATTAGGGTTTTTAGCCACACATATATAAGAGATAGAAATTTATACCAAATTGAGCTTGCATTCAACTGGGTATGAAGATTTAAGTCTTAAAATAGGCCAAAAGTGAAGAATCCAAGAGATCCAAATCCAAATCTTGAAGATGAAACCCTTTGGATTTTCAAGTCTTCAAAACCCTCTCAAGCTTAGAGCAAAAATATCAAAAAGTAGCTTAGAGCAAAAATATCAAAAAGTACTATTCTATATGAAAATTATAATAATTGTTCGACTCTTAAAACTACAACTGTTACTAGTATTTATAGTTTTCACAGATTTGTGTTGCAGCGGATCATTCGGTGTCGTTAGTCAGAATCACCGATCAACTCGGCGATTCGCCCTTTGGTGTAGTTCATCGCCGTATTGCACCAACCTTCAGCATCGTCGTGCTCTGTGTCATTGGGCAACATGGTACTGCTTCGCGAAACTTCTCGGCGATGCGCCGACTGCTCCCTTTTTCCGCCGACTTGATCATTTCCTTCAGGGCTCAGCACACTGGAACAAAAGGCGAAGTAAGACCCTTCGGCGATTCACCAAATAGACTCGGCGATCCTCATGCCTTCATTTCTTTATTCTTTTCAGCCTTTTCGTTCCTTTTTGCGACGTAGTGTCTATGCTTTCCTTCAAACTTCAAATACCTGAAACTTAAGGGTTTTCATCAGATATTGAGATACAATAAGCATTTGAGGACACAATTTCTATTAAAATATAGCCCAAAATGAGTCCAATTTGTGGACTCATTAGTTCTCCCACCGGAGAGTTAGTGTGGGTGCCAATCATGACGGTCTGGGTCGTGACAAGTACATCTAAACGCGTTTCAGCCCTGTTAGACGATTTTCACTCTTATTCTCTCAGTCTTAGAGTGTTTTGAATCTTACCCTTGCATACTTGTTAAGAAGATTATCCTCTCTCGAGCTCTAATCTTTAAAACAAGTTAGTAGAATTTGTTTCTAGATTTTCCTAATCACCACTTTTCTCTCGAACAAGTAATGAATACAGACGTGTTCTAATATGTGCACTCATTAGAGGACATTCATTATGAATGTAGAAACTATATATGCAGTTAACAATCAAAAGTTACTCAAGTTTGAATCTCTCGTTATGTTTTAGTCATGGTTCCTGATAAACGCTCAACCACACCTCATCCAATACTAGGTGTGGGCGATCGTAATCTAGTATAAAACCCAACGAAGAGTTGAGGTCAAACCCACAGGGAGAGGTACGTGTTCGAATTTAGTTACAAAGTTACGAATGTAATCTAATTAGTGGTAGGAATAGAAATTATCGAAAGCATTTAATTAAATTGAAAGGGGTGACAACAAATGTCAGATGGGGGGATTGGTTTGTCAATTAACAGCTGAAACAAATCACTAAAATAGGGGTTTCAACAAGATTAAGAGGAATTCTCGGGATGTGATCAATTATAAGCTAATTACGCTATATGGGTAATTGAAATTTAACAATAACTTGCTGAAACATTGTGGGCAAGCTAGACTATAAGTGCAATAGTTTTCTCTTAAACAACTAGTACGATTCAAGCAATTTATCTCGAACATCGACAAGTTTAACACTACAAAATAGCCCAAAACCTTAATTTACCTACTCTCTCGAGCTAGATAGGTAGGAATGAGCCAATATTCACTCTCTTGAGCTGAACCCATAACGACCCACACACTAAAATCATCAATCGATAACCTTAGTTTTACAACCTCCCTCTCGAGCAAGCCCAAAACACTAAGCTAAAATTGTATTTGCAACTACAATTTATGAATTACTACTCAGCTATCAATCAAACCCACATTAAAACAACAAATAAATTAGTTAAAAATAATACCCATAAGAAAATTAGGCAAATAATAACATGATCACACCCCAAGAATTGGGGTTTTAGCTAAACATCATAAAAAGAGAAAAATGATTACCAACTATATTAGCCATGAGCTGGGTAAAAGTTCCTAAGTCTTTACAATGCTCCAAATTGATTAAGTTCAAAGACCCACTTTACAAATCCTCAAGTTTAAGCCTCACAAGTCTACAATGGAAATTCAAAAACTGAGAGAAAAACTCAGAAACTCAAACTTTGGGAATCAGAATTGGGAAAGCCTCTAAAATTTCATTTAGAATTTCAAATTATAGTTGTCCAATTTTTGTCCTGAAAGGTCATTTGGCGGAGTAAGTCGCGCCTCGCCAACCAGGTCGGCGATCCGCCCTTTGCTCCAATCCATCGCCGATTTGCTTTGGCCATTTTTCTTCAGGATTCTGTGACTTAGGTGATCAAGGTTGCCATCTTGGAATCGTTCAGCGATCCACCATGTAACTACCTAATTCCTTCCTTATGGAAAAGCCAACGGGGAAAAATTTTAGGCCGAAAAACTTTTTGGTAGTAACTTGAGAATTCCTAGCCTAGTCCAGATTTGGACGAAATCGGAGTCAGTGAGGTCTAGGGATATCTGGTAATGAATGAGAGATCTAATTATGGATTTGATCTATGAGTAAATAGATAAGGGGTTAAGGAACACGTACGACTTTACGAAATCAAATTCGGGGGAGTAGAACTCCTGAAACTGATCCTAGCGTGAACGAGTAGTTTTTGAGTGTCATGGGTTGAAGGTGTGTTGTGAAATGGGGGTTTGAAACTCTTAATTCGACTCTCTTTTTCCGTGCAAGCCTCTAGGGCAGGATTATTCCAGCCAGGGCGGGGCCGCTATGGTGGGATGAGGGCCACCATAGCGGGCCAGTCACGACTTAAGTAAGAAACAAACCCCAAAAACGTTATTTTCTACAAGTTTCATTCTTGAGAGCTAAGAGACGACCCCCAAGTGATTTCTTGACAGTTTTCCACGACTTTTAGTGCTAAAGGTAAGGATTTTACTCCCCTAATCCATTTTTTGATTCGTAGAACTTAGATTTATGGGTGATTATCGATGAGGGAGGGTTTTGACCTGAAAACGAATGGTGGAAAAAACCCTAAGTTGGGTATTATGATCTTAGGTTTGGCCTAGGGTTGATAATTTTGATTGTAATCCAAGTAATTAGGCCTCGTTTATTGATCCTTGCATTAATTTGTTGTTTTTAGACCACGAACAAGCGGAAGGAATCCGGAAAGGGAAGATTCAAGTGCCTTAGGGGATTCAAGCTTGGTTTTGAGGTAGGTGATGGTTTGATTTCATGTTTGTGTGATGTATGTTAGTAATTGCTTCATTGTAATTCATGTATGTATGTGAATGAAGCATTGTTGATCAAACCTAATGAGATGAGTGTGAATGAATAAATGTATGCCATGATTTAACACTTGATTGTATGATTACGAAAATGTACATATGAGTGTGATTGTGATTTTGGTTGTGATGAATGGATAAGGTGTCACGTTCTAACACACCAACTTGCATCAGGTGCCACGTTTCGGTGCATATATTGGATTGGGTGTCACGTCTGGCACACTAACTTAGATCGTGTGCCACGTTTCGTCACATATATTGGATCGGGTGTCACGTCTGGCACACTAATTGGGATCGAGTACCACGTTCTGGTACACTAACAGTTTGGGTATGGGTTCCATGAGAGGACCATTGAATTGGGTTCCGTGAGAGGACCATTGAATTGTGTTGTGTATCTAGTTGTAATGCTTATGTTCATATCTAATGGTGATTGATGTTGAAAGACTGTTTGTTGCTCTAAAATGATAACCAATGTGTTTACTTTCCATGCATGTCATGTTTACTTTGTGGTGACTTGCAACATCTCACAAATTGAAAGAACTAGAAAGAGCTAGAATTTGAAAGAGTCAATTTTGGAAAGAATGAAAACTCTGGAAAATTGGTTAAGTTATGTTAAGTTTGAGTTTTGGGTCAACTTAAAACAACCATAACTCCTAGCTCAAGATGCGTTAGGTGTTCTACCAGATAACTTAGGAAAGATCTTTGATTTATATTTCCAACGCCGCCAAGTTTGCGCGATTTCGGGTTCGTATGAGTGAGACATGCCCATTTGAAGTTGGGTTGTTTAGATAAGGAAAGTCTAATTCGGATTTTTAAGGGGTATTTTGGTCTTTTCCATACCCACTTGATTTAATTCGTTTTTAGTGAATTAATTAGGGTCAAAACTGAATTGGTTCAGTTTGCACATTTGAAAATTCACACTAGGGCTTCAGAGAGAAGAACTCAAGAGAGAAGAGAAGAGGAAAAATCAAGATTCGTCCGCCACCAGTGAAAGCAAGCTAGCCCCCTATGTTGGAAAGTTGGGGGAAGAGTGCATTTTCATCGCGAAAGATTCAATCCAGTCGTCTTCGTAAGAAATTGATTGCGGATTTCATCAAGCATTTTGATCCTACGAGGTATGTGAGACTTTCATAACGTTGGGTTCGTTCACCCACGTGTCAAACATGTTTAATTCAACGTGAGTTCATTCTAAAAAGATTGGAAGTTTGAATGTTCTTGAATTGCTTTCGTTCTTGAATTTGGGTTGAGATTGAGGAGTTTCTTGAGATTAAAGTGTTGATTCCTTGAGTTGTTTGAGTTAGCTTTTTGTGTATATGTTTTGGGTATCTGATTCTAAAGAGAATTTGAGAAAAAGGATCGAGTTTAGTCGAATTTAGATCAGAAAACGAGTTGAAAAGTTCATCAAGTTTGCCTGGGGAGGGGCTCCCCCCTCCCCCCCGTAGCACTAGGGCAGCGCGCCAGCAGTGCACCAGAAATGAACCCAAGTAACTTAGGGGCTGGCGCGGCACGCTAGGAACGTACCCAAGTCATCTGCCCCCACCCGTTCTTCGTCGTTTAGCCCGTTTGAGTCCTTCTAAAGTGTACTAACACTTCCTATCGATTCTAACTACTCTGAATGACTGCTAAACACCTAGAAGTCATCTATACACTTGAATCATAACCTTGAATCCATAAATTCACATTCAAGGAAAGTTAAGAGCTAAGTCTAGAAAGTACTTAGAGTCTTTTCAAGAATTCTTTTGCAAACATTTTAAACTTGTTTTAAGACTTGAGTTTTGAGTTAAGCAAGAGAAACAAATGAAGTTCGTTTCTTCAAAAAAAAAAGTATATGGGAACTAAATATTCCCAAAGAGTAAATGTTTTCACATTTAAGCAATAGAGGAAACATTGATTTCCAAGGGAACTTTTGAGCTAGTTTTTGAGTAATTATCTCAAATCACAGAAAGAGTTTTGTTTTTAAAATATATGAGCTGAGTATATTTTGGGAGTAGTATTGAGCACCGATATGGGGACGCGAGTTCATAATAACTCAAGTCTCCATAAACCATGCAGCCATCATGGGTAGAAAGGATCATACTTTTAAGATGATTCCTTAGTTCTTTTTAGAATAGACTACTGGATCCACTTAGTTGAGGCGTTCTATATGACGGTAAAGTATAGGACAGTTCTGGCAGCGTGGGTGAGACGTTGTATCATCACTTAGGCTCATAGTGTTGGTTGTCGGTTAGAGAAACTCCCACAGTATTATATTGCTTTATTATATGAGTAAACTGAGTTGCTATTGTATTTCTTTAATACATTGAGTTGTCATCTACTGTTTTAAATGCGTTGTATAAACTGCACTTTTATTGTTGTTTTTACTTTGCATTTGAGTTTAGTATTCATGAGTTGAGTAAAGCCAAGGTAAGTGTTCCTTTAAGATTCCTTTCAATCTTATGTTATTTTTAGTGTTCCCCTCGCATACTCGTACATTCAATGTACTGATGCAGTTTGGCCTCGTTGATCCAGTTGAGCACTTATAGTCATTTGGTGAGCCTCCTTGCTTTTCGGAGGACTCTTTTTACATTGCTTTAGTATTTCAGTTGTTAGGATGATCGGGGCTCTTGTCCCGACATCCCTCTTTGTTTTAGAGGCTTCATAGATTAGTAGTCATAGTTCTTTAGTCTTGTATTTCAGATGTTTGGCTATAAGACTTGAGTTGCCATCTATGGCTAGTTTGAATGTTCTATCCTTAAACGTTCTGAGTTTAAATTGAGACAGTTGTTTTATAAATGCATTCAATTCTTGTAATAATGCTTAAAGTCTTTCGCTGAGAGTCTAGCCAGGTCAACGGTTCGCTTGGGGCCAGAAATGGTTCTTGAGTGCCAGTCCTGTCCAGGGTGTAGGCTCGGGGTGTGACAAACTTGGTATTAGAGCACAGAGTTCAAGAGTCCTAGGGAGTCTATGAAGTCGTGTCTGTAGAGTCCTAGTTATCAATGTGAAGTGCGCCACATCTATAATTTGGAGGCTGCAACATTTAGGAACTATCTCACTTCTTTCACATTCATTTCGTGTGTCAGAGTTTTATCTCTAAAAAGTTTTTGTCTAATTCGTGCTTGCGCATGTATTTCTGTGATCATGCCTCTATGAAGAGCTGTCAGAGGTCATCCTGCTAGGCGTAACGTTCAGGAGCAAGGGGTACCTAATGCACCAGAAGTACAACCCCAAGGAGAGGTCACCAATGCTGAATTTTGGGAAGCAATCCGAATGTTAAGTGAAGTTGTGACCAACCAGGTTGGACAACCAAGAGGGGCTCGACAAGAAGAGGCTGACACTTTGAGGATTCGAGAGTTCTTGAGGATGAATCCTCCAACCTTCACTGGTTCAAGCACTACTGAGAATCCGAAAAACTTTATTGAGGAACTGCAAAAGGTATTTGAGGTTATGCACGTTGTCGATGCTGACCGAGTGGAACTAGCTGCATATCAACTGAAGAATGTTGCTAGGACTTGGTTTGACCAGTAGAAAAAGGGTAGAGCCAAGGGTGCACCAATTTTGAGTTGGGCCATATTTGAGGAGGCTTTCTTTGGGGCGTGTCTTTCCCTGTGAACTGAGATAAGCCAAGGTACGGGAATTCCTTACTTTTAAGTAGGATTCACTAAGTGTTCATGAGTACAACTTGAAGTTCACCCAACTTTTTTTATATGCTCCGGAGATGGTTGCGGATATGAGGAGTAGGATGAGTTTGTTTGTTGTTGGGCTGTCTCATTTGTCAACCAAGGAGAGCAAGGCCGATATGCTGATATGGGGCATGGACTTAGTGATGTTGATGGTTTATGTGCAGCAGGTTGAGGAAGAGAAGCTGAGGGATAGGGAGGATTTTAGAAACAAGAAATCTAAGACAGGGAATGAGTCCGAACAACAAAGGAGTAATGTGAACCGTTCTTCCTTTCAACAAAAGCAAAAGGTCCCAAAAGGGACCTACTCCATCACCTGCTAGTGCACCTGCACCCATAAACAAAGGTGAGTATAATGGTCAGAATTCGCAGAACTTTAGAGCTAGACCTACGCAGTCTCAGGGTAGTGTGGCACAAGTAGGTAACTGGGCTCTTGCATATGCTAAGTGTGGTAGGAACCACCCAGGTAAGTGTCACGATGGCTCCACAGGTTGTTTCAAGTGTGGACAAGAGGGTCACTTCATTAAAGAGTGCCCTAAGAATCGTCAAGGTAATGGGAATCAGGGCAATAGATCCCAATCTTCATCAGTTGCTCCACCAGACAGGGTTGCATCTAGAGGAGCTACTTTCGGTACTAGCAGAGGAGCAAACCGTCTATATGCTTTCACAAGTCGTCAAGAGCAAGAGAATTCTCCAGATGTCATCACTGGTATGATCAAAGTCTCTACTCTTAATGTTTATGATTTGCTAGACCCAGGAGTAAGTTTATCTTTTGTACTCCTTATGTTGCAATGAAATTTGATATCCTTTCTGAGGAACTTGGTGAACCCTTTTGTGTTTCTACACCTGTTGGGGAGTCTATTCTAGCTGAGTGAGTCTATCTTGATTGTGTCATTTCCATCAATTACAAGAACACCCAGGCTGATTTAGTTGAGCTAGACATAGTGGATTTTGATGTCATTCTAGGTATGGACTGACTTCATGCCTGTTATGTGATATACCGTGAGTTTACGGTATATCTAATACATTTCACTTACAAGTTGTGTGTGTCTAGGGCCTTTTTATATTGGTTTTTATCATGTTTTGCAGAAAATGTGTTCAGGCGCGGAAGTGTAGAGACAGCTAAAAGAAATGCAGAAACAGGGCATTCACGGAGGTGATCTACGGACCGTAGGTCCATTCACGGTCCGTAGGTGATGACTGTAGATCAGCAGGCATGGTATTGAGGACAAATCAGGAAAATCTGACCAAGTGTGGAACCACGGTGTCCATTGACGATCCGTAGATTGATCTACAGACCGTACTGTTGATCCGTAAAATGATACTGCGAGGGTTCCAGTACTTGATTTTTGAAGATTCTAAGTATGGAGCTACGGAGGGGATTGACGGATCGTAGATCGATCTACGATCCGTACTGTTAGTCCGTCGTTTGCTTCAGAGAAGCTGATTTTTTGGAAGCAAAAATATTTTCTAAGTCCTGGCTGACGGAAGGGACTTACGGACCGTAGATCCATCGACGGTCCGTAAGTCAGTCTCGTGGATTGAAGACGTGTACCTGAACAAACTTTCCTTAATTTGCTTCCCTTTTAATTTAGGATTTGTTTTCTATAAATAGGACATGTAAACCTCGTTTTTTGGGGGTTAGACATTATTATTATATTTTTACTTTGTGACTTTGGAGATTGAGTTGCAACCCTAGCAATTATTGATTTCCTACATTCGTTTTGAAGATTTTGGCTTTGCAATTCAAGTTGAAATTCTGGGTTTATTATTCTTGTTACGTAAGTTCATAATTTATTCATCTAATATTATGAATTGTTTTCTTGCTAATATGGGTAACTAAATCCACAACTAGGGTTGTGGGAACCATGAGCGATTAACAAAGTATGAATAGTAAATAAGTAATTCTTGAATAGTGTTTTGCGTGCATTGATAATTCTTTCGTTTAAAAGTCTTTTTAACGAGTGCACGCGTTAGAACTCGCCTTGTTGCTACTTGCCGGATCAAGGAGGTAATCAACAAGAAAAGAATTATCAACATAGATTTAGTGTGATACT
>JAJOOR010003649.1:0-15083 GCA_036250505.1 Solanum acaule | reverse complement strand
TGTAACCTTATTTTTTATTATTTTGTTTTATTGTGATTTTAACCATTTGAAGACTTCATGTATTTATGTAGAATATTTTAATATGAATCAAGATTATGGAGTACTTGAAAAAAATTATTAGGTAATCAATTTCATTTTTGAAAATGAGGCATATATGGTGACAACCAAAAATAGCATGTTGTAGTTCCTTTTTAGTCGAGGGAGTTTGAGTTTTCTTGTGATAAAAATGAAGAAAAGTGGTGTGCTAAATTTTTCAAGGAAGTAAGATTTAAAGGTGTATTGTAACCTCTTTTTCATTGTTATATTGTTTATGCCTTCTTATTTTTTTTCTTTTTCTTGATTTATTTTGATTTTAACCTTTTGAAGACTTCATGTATTATATTATAATTTTTAATATGAATCAAGAATTTGGAATACTTGAAAAAATTCACAAGGTATCTAATTTCATTTTCAAAATAAGGCGAATATAGTGACGGATTTTCGCTAATCGAAAAATAAAATAGCATATTATAGTTCTAATTTAGCTTTCTATAATTACTATGCTTTCAAATGACATGTTCTAATGAAATAATATGAGTCATGCAATGACAATTATCATTTAAGTAACGAGAAAAAAAATTATATCGATAAATATTTATATGTATTTCATCCTTATCTTAGGCAAGAAAAATTCATCAACAATCTCAATAATTGTTGCAGCCTGCAAGGAACAAGTTGATAACAATGATATCATATTTTTGATCAATAATAAAACATGAATTTACCATGTAGATGAAACTCCTCCACACATATAAAGATTTTCTCGTGATAAAGTAATTCTGACATTTTGACATTGTTTTATGCTATTGTCCAAAATTATATCTTACTCTTTAATTTCACTTAAGAATATTACTTAAATTTATTATCTGAAATATGTAAATAGTGATTATTTTGTAGCAAATATTGACAACATGGAGATAGCATGTTAGAAAGATTGTAAGTATTTAACAATTTTAGAGAAATTTCATTATACTTTCTATCTCACATGCATAAAAATATCAACTTTATTATCTGAAATATGCGAATGGTGGAACTGGCAACTTCAAAAAGACTTTGCTTTTTAATAAGAAAATTACATACATATTACTATTAACAATATAATGCTTACAAATGTATCACGTGTGAATCATAAGTGAAATATAGTCATATCTTTTTTTAAGGAAAATAAACGAATAAAAAAGTATAAAAGCTAGAAATTTTTTAGACCTTTTCTTTACATTTTTTTTTTTCTTTTTAAAATATTTTTTACAAGAATAAAATTATGAAAGCAATCAAATTATATTCTAACAAGCAAAAAAAAAAAAAAAGAGTTAAAATATTATATACACTATCCGATACATAGAAATCAAATCTTATAATTTTTATTTTCATTACTTTAACAACTTTTTATTGTTATAATTTCTAAAATAATTAATATGGAGTATGTCGTATTATTTGATATTACATATTGTAGTCTTATAAATAAAGATATTGTAAGACTTTTAACGATTAAGATCGTTACAGTGATATTATAAAATATATCTTTCATCTATTATTTAATAAAATTATTAGTATCTTATCATTTTTTTAATAACCGCGCGAAGCGCGGACAAGTTCACTAGTAGTTATCTAATTACTAGTATCTAATACTAATTGTTCCTCTTATTAAATTAAAAAAAAAAACATCAATTTAATTTTTTTTTTCTGTATTACTCCTATAATTAATTGTTTTTTAATACATTTATGAAACTAATGAAGTATTGTACATTATATTGTGTTTGTTGATCTTCTGAATTCACCTTCTAGATAGAAATACAGAAATGGCTTTTCATGTGATGTCCGAACTCTCAAAGGCAATTCTTGTTTCCAATAGTAAAGTAAATCGTATGAGGCGCGCGCGGCACTTTGTTAACACTGAAAATCACACACACACTTGTTTGCCTCTTTACAGCAGAGAGAGACACTGAGCATGTTTTGAAGAGATACATGTAGCACTTGAAAACATACGTGTACACTTTCTTGCATAACACTACACCTGCTTAGTTTCCCTTCTTCCTCCTTTCTTAGTCATGCTCATGCTTAATTAAAATTAGTTGGATCTATATATGTCACTTCGAACAGCACTGACTAACGTTTTGCGATTAGAGTCTCAATAAATCTGAATTTATATCGGAAAGTGTACTTATCATTTTATCACAATCCTCGTTGATTTAGAGTTGAAAATTACGTACTCCCATGGTTCAATCTTCAGTGCTATTTTTTTGTAACACCTTTTAATTTATGTGATATAATTTGAATGAGTCAAATAATATATGTCATATATAAGATCATAGTATATTCATTATTAATTTATATTTATATAACGATAAAAAATAATTATAAACATTCGCTAATTTTAAAAAATATATTATTAGAAAAAACTGTGTTAAAAAGGAAATAAACAATATATTTAGTTGAAAAATGAGTATTTTTGACCCATTAAATAACAATAAGGGTATTTTTGGATCAAAGTATTGATGATAAGAACATTTTGAACCAAACTACAAACGGAAGACATTTTTATTCTTTTTCCATAGTTTAAGAACATTTTTGACATTTTCCCTTTTTTAATAAAAGAATTATGCAATACTCCCTTTAGTCCATGAAAGGTAGAGGAGTAGAGGTACTATGCCCCATAGCAAAAATATTTAAGAATGAATATTAAAGTTATTTATTAAGTACTTATATTCCTTTTGATTATTCCTAAATTAATCTTTTAAAAATTATTAAAATAATAAATAAATTTCTATTATATAGAAAGGTGAAGAGAGGACGACCAAGGGCATTTTTGTCAACCAAAAATAATTTCAAGCTTAGTTTAATTGTACATTATGCATAAAGTATTAAAATTTCCAGAAAAATCAACCAAAATTTATGTAATTCCCAATGTATCCACCACTAAGTTAATAGTTGTGGATTCTAATGGCCTTCTTTCTCCTCAAAGTAGGTGTTCGCTCCGCAACACGAACAGGTCGAGATGCGACGTCGATCACATCGGGTGGGGCCATTCTCCCAGAGCAGAGCTTGAAGCAAGGGTCAGAACTTTAGGCGGGGCCTCTGTCGATAGAGCTAAAGCAGTCATTCATTAATCCACCCTGTACCAATACATTAGGAGGAGTAAAAGAAATCATTGCAAAGTTACATGGACCCCATTTATTGATTTACTTCAACAGCTTGTACATTCAAGTTGATACATTTTTTAAAAAATTCTTTTTTATTTTTGAATGTATAATTTTTAATGAGATTTTTTCATACCAAAAATTCAAATTTGAGGGCTTTTAATCATTTCCTTTCTTAGTGTGGTTTGGTCATGAAAAAATATTGTTTATTTTATTTAAAAAATTTATAGTTGAAGTCGTGTTTGGTTAAATTTTATGCAAAAAATATTTAGAATTTAAATATATTTTTTCTAAAGGCATAATATATAAATATGTCATTTAATTTGGTTTCATCTAACATTTATGTCCTTCAATTTTAAATGTTCATAAGTAGACACATAATCTTGTATAAAATTGAACAAGATGACACTTCTGTTCTACTTAACGTCCTACATGACAATATAATTCACGTCCTATGCGACATTTTATGTGGCTTCTACGTGTGTTATTCCTCGTAGGACGCTTGTGTCTACTTCTTCAACTTTATAAAATTTTAAATGCTTACTTGTGCACACCTTAAGTTGAATGTCATATATGTAGACAAAGTCAAGTTAAAAGATGTATTTATATATTATGTTTTTCTAAATATGGTTTATATTCCTCAGTTTCTAAAAATTACTTGGCTAATTTCCTAAGACATACAACCAAATTGCACTAAATAAAATAATATCTCAAAATAGATAGTTGTATAATGTCATAGATTAGATCTCATATAAGAACTACCACATACTATTACAAAAAAAAAAAATCACTTTATTTAAATTTTTTGAAGTTGAACTTGCGTTAAGCTATTGATTTTGTAAATACTATTTGATTATTTGAATGTGTTTTTTTTTTTTAAAAAAAGGGGGTCATTTTTATAAGAATAAATAATTTGTGATAAAATTTTAAAAAGGATAATATAGTTAGGGGCCGTTTGGTTATTGGTTAGAGTTATGCATGGTTTAGTTATGCGGGATTTAGTTTTGTGGTATTAGTTATGTTGGTATTAGTTATGCAAATATTAGTTATGTAGGTATTACTTAGTTATGTAGAGATTACAACAATACATAAATTATTAATGACTAAATATATTATTTACAATTAATAAGCAAGCAAATAGTATAATTTCCCAAAAAATAAATAAAGAAAGAAATCTTCTCTATACTTAAGTGGAATTTCTATTTATTTTTTCTAAAAACATAACTCTTTTTGTGTTTTGAGATTATTACTCAAAAATCTTTCTTTTAAAAGAGATGGTACTCAAATTGCTCAAAACTCTTTTGGAAATCTTAGTTTCCTCTCATCTTAAATGTAAAAACATTTACTCTTGGGAATACTTATATGAACTCAGTTCTACTCTTCCTCAACTCATATGCTCAAGTCTTAAAACAAATTTAAAAAAAGTTTGCAAAAGACTTCTTAAAATAGGGTTCATGCCGAATTGTGGACGTGGATGACTCAATGATACCTCTCATCTCAAGATTGTTCGACTCATAGAGTTCATGCGAAATTATGGGCATGAATTGATCAACTCAAGGACCTTCATGGGTAACATGTAGTAGCCCCATGATTAGGAATATAATCCCTAAATGATTAGTGACTCAATACTCAAGACTTAGAACTTGAAGACACTACTCCTCTCAAAAATACTCAACTTATGACATGAACGACTCGACTTGAGGGTCTAAATAACAATATGGAATTCATGTATATGATTCTTCTCATTCTCATACTTACTTCCTCAAAACTTAGCTCAAATCAATAGTTGATCTCAAAGGATTCACAATTGAACTCAAAGACTTTCTTGAACTCTACTCTTAGCTCTTTCTTGAATTTGAATTATGAATTCAAGAGTGATGATTCATGATATGAAGGATCTCGATGATAGTGTAGAGTCATGAATACATTTTCATCATTCTCATGCTCACTTACTCGAGTCTTGAAACAAGTTATTAGAAATTATAGAAGACTCCTCAAAAGACTCAAAGGGACTTTCTCAAAAGACTCGAAAGAACTCTCAAGACTTAACTCTTAGCTCTACCTTGAATTTGAATTATGAATTCAAGGTTATTATTTGTGGTAGGAAAGATATCGTAATGATTAAATGAGTTTTAGATAGTTAATCACGAGAAACGGTCAAGAAAACACTGTCTAAGAGCAAGTCCGAGACACAAAAATACATTTTAATATTTAATCGCGAAATAACATATTTAAAATTGTAATATTGAGCCCGTTAACGGGCCCTTTCATATCTAGTATAGAAATAAATGTCAAAAAGCAATACTTCCTTGGAGACCGTCTTTGTCTGTCATTTTCTTTACAATTGTCATGCCAGGCTGCCAATCGCCAACCATCCAAATTCCCTCTAAAACATCGATCCTAACACGTGTCCTTACGTTTAATCAATTCTTTGCATTATGCAAATTCATTTTAGGTGACAAAATCCTGATTATCACTTGGGTACAAGGCAGTTGGACCAGCAAATAAATTAGACCTATCGTGGAAAGGTAAGTTTTCATCTTTAATATTTCAGATTTGAATCTCCTTAAATATAGAGTCTCATAATTTAGAGAGCATTTAACCTCTAATATATGACTTTTTGACAAGAATCCTAATTTAATTAGATTTATATATAGATACCAAATACCAAATAAATACCAAAAAGTATATTAGGTTTCCTTTTAATTGAGAGGGGTGTATGAAATTTTGTTTAATTTTACTACTAATAAAGTTGTTAGTGGAGTAGTATTTACTAAAAATAGTGAGACAGAGAGAGGATGTGATAGTGAAAAGACAATAGAAAGTTGGGAATGAGAAAGGTGGCAATGTGTTAGATGGAGTGTCACTATCATAACTGTAAGTGGAATTGTTGGCCACAAGGAATAAGGGATACGTGGAAACTTTTCCATTTTTTCAGCAAACAAAATTTCGGATTTCTTAAACTAAACTCAACATTTACAAGATTTAAGTCCGTTTATAAATTTTAGTTTAAACGTCAGAATAAATTATACTAACTAATATAAAAAGCTATCAATACATAAAGCAATGTTATATGCATTATTTCACAAAATATAAAATGTGTGGTTATTTATATGATATTTTTAAAACTAATAATAAATTTCTATATTAGTTACTTATAATTTTTTTAAAATTCTTAAAAAAAAAATTAACCCATACTACTTCCTCCATTTCAAATTAATTGAATTATTGAGATATTTTTCATTTTTCAAATTAACTTATTGTTCAATTTTTAAGATTACTTTTAGAATGTTCTTCTAATTTTACTCTTTATTGGTTAGTATTGGAATTAATTTGAAATGGAAAAAGTAATATTTTAAAATTTAAAGAAACGACTATTTATATCAATTGTGTGAGTCACAGAGTCTTCAAATGTGGCGAGCGCGAATATCAAAGGAAGCTTTGCGGACAACTCGTCTCACCCGTCAACATCGCGACCTGCTATGCCTACCTCTTCCTATCTCCTACTTTAGCCACGTTTCTTACTTTCAAGTTTCAGCTCTTATTAAAAAATATTTTTTTTAGGAAGTATCGAAAGATTTTTGAACATGATATGAATTTTTGGTTTTATCTTTGAATTATTAACAGTTTTAAAAATACTATCTACTTGATTGATTCAATTTAAATATAATCTCAATCAGTCACGTGATATAGAAAGTGGTTCCAAACAATTAGGAGTGCATCTGTATCTCTTAATAAAAAGTCATGACTTGACGAGAATTTTAGGATTATTACACATATGTGGCAAGATTAAGGGTGTATTTAAGTTAATCTACTCAAGTAAAATGGGTATTTTTAAGGTTCTCAATAGTTTAGAAATGAAATTAATAATTGATGCCAAATTTAAAAGTATTTTCAATATTTATTTGGTGTTCCATATTTATATTGAAGTCCGACTAATTTAAATTCATGCTGCATATTGCCCCATTCAAAAAGAAGCACTCCCTATTAGAGCTTTATCATACTTGAGGCTCAAATTGAAGATCTCAAATTATGAACAAAGTAGCCCCCACACATCCATTCTGTAGATATTTTTCCAATTTTATATTTTCATTTTATTTAATAAGCATGCTAAAATTTAGACCACAAATTGTAAAGAATGCATTTATATTTTCATTTTATTTAATGAGTATGATTTAATTAATGATCAAATTGACATTTGACGAAATGTTGTTAGGTCAAAAATTGAGGCGGACAACATATTTATTTTGTTTAAAAATTCATTAACGTGTCACAGAGAAAGTAATTTTTTCGTACCACATTTCATGTCCACTTTTCCTTCTTTTTTTAATATGCGTGTTAGGTATGAGAAGATAAATGTAATCATAAAGGGAAACATATGTAATCATAAAGGGAAACATACTGCACAAATTCTTTGATTTAAGCCCCTTTGCACTTAAAACACATGAAGCAACTGTTTTGGTTGATTGTAAATTTGTAATGATGTGTTGCAGTTAGTATTTTGTTTTTAGGATTTTTACTTAGGGTCGTTTGATAATGCGATATGGAGTCATGATATGATATTATAATATAAAATTAAGATGGAATTGAAGTTTGTTTGGACATGTAATATGAAATTTTATTTTCTCATAAACATAAGAATCTTATAAGTTGTAAAACTATTAAAATAACGGAAAAGGGCCAAAAATACCTTTGAACTATTTGAAAAGGTTTAAAAATACCTCTCATCCATCTATTTGGCTAAAAATACCCCTCCATCCACCTTTTTGGCCTACTTTTACCCTTAAAACTTAACAAATTTTATTTTTATTTTTATTATTATTATTATTTATTACATGGCACCTTCCTATTGAATAAAAAATATAGCAAGTATACGTGCTCCGTAAAATGTTGAAATGCTAATTATCAGTTGGTCGTCAAACATCTGCTATAATTTTTTTTTTGAATTCTTCGTTCTCAGATAAATACAGAGAGATAGGAACCAGATTCATGGGGCGGGGATATAAAACGGGGCGGGTTGATTTTATTTTTTTTATGGATTGGGATTTAATTTTATCCAATAAGAAGATGTCATGTAATATATAAGAATAATAATAAAAATAATTAAAAAAATTGTTAAGTTTTAAGGGTAAAAATAGGTCAAAAAGGTGGATAGAAGGGTATTTTTAGTCAAATAGTTGGATGAAGGGTATTTTTAAACCTTTTCAAATAGTTCAAAGGTATTTTTGGCCCTTTTCCGTTAAAATAACCCTAATTGTTTATTCAATCTTATCAAATAAACAAAAAACTATAAAATTACATAAAAAATTATTACAAAGTTATTTGTTCTCGGCTTAAGTAACTGTTTCATCAAACTTGAATTCAATAAAAAAAATTGAACATAAATTGTAGTGTACTAATATTTAATATAATTCTCCCACATAGTACGGACAATCTCCTCACGTTGAACTTGCATTTCTCAATCATATGACTGAGAAGACGAACCAACATTGTTACTTTGAGTTATTTGTTGGTCAATATCATCGCAACTATATTTTCATGCTTGTAGATGGGGCTGGACATTCGGTATTCAGTTTGGGTTTCTCAAATTTCGGGTTTGGTAATTAAAAGTAGATACCAAATATCAAATTTTTGAATTTTGGTTTGGTAATTCAGGAAACGGTAAATTAAACTTCGGTTTGGTACGGTATTCGGTAATACCGTATTGAAGTCATAGCCAATTGTATTACAAAGTTAATACTATTTCTCCAATCATTTCTATTTTTTTTATGTGGCCGCACGATATAAAGAAGATCAATAAGTAAGAAGACATCAAGAAAAACAAATTGATACAACTAAAATACTTGTATTTGGATTATTCATGTTTATTCGTTAACTTTCTCTTTGGACTTATACTAATAGGTAATGGATATGTTGATATATGACATTCACTAAGTAAATAATTTGGTATTCGAAAAATACTGAATACAAAGTGATGCTAATGTCTCATACCAAACCCAAACCCGAATACCATAATTTTAAAATTTTACTCTCGAATACCATACCAAATACCGAATTATCAAATACCAAATAACCAAAAAATTTGGTTTGGTAATTCGATTTTCGGTATTTTATGTCCAGACCTATTCGTAGATCATAAATATTTCATCACTTCTTTGGTATTCTCGCAAATAATTATGTAACATTGTACAAGTTATGCCAATTTTCACTTGTATGTCATATCATAATGGTTCATGCCTAGTTTTACTTGTGTGCAGTTACACATTTTTAGTGCATTAATATCGTGCTAAAATCAATCATATTGAAATTTGTGATTATCAAATATACATCACCAATTTTCTCATTTTTTCATATTAAATTGCTTTAAACATTTTCTTATATAGTCAAAAGAGAAGTTTTTTTTTTTTTAATTATGAAAAAACAAAAAAAGTATTACTCCCTCCATTCTTATTTATATTCACCAAATCAATTCTTACTTTATCATTTATATTCACCAAATTTAAAGTAATAATAAATTTTAAAAAGTAATGATGTGATTATAAATTTTATTTACATTTAAATGGTTAGTAGGTATAAATGTGGGGTTGTTTTAACAAAATATAAATTTGTGGGTCAATTTTTGTATTTAAAAAATCCCAAATCATGATATGGAATACTCAAATCATGGTTTTTGGAGAATATGGAATTTTATCTCAGCATGAAATTACATGTCCAAACACTGATTTCATCTCACAATTTCATAGTATAATATGGTATCGCAGGGTCAAACGCCTACTTAGTATTCGGTATCCATATGGAGCCATATTATTTTAAATTCGTTCCACATAGGAACTCATCCGAAAGAAAATATTTCTTACTAAGATTTTTTTTATATTCAAGACTCAAATCCAAAATCTTTAATTAACTCATCCAATACATTATATCATTTGGTAGGATATGTTGCAGCCAGTAATTAATATCTCTTAGGACCTAGGTCATTAACAATAGAAAAATCGCTTAAATGTAAATTAGATAGTTTTTATAAAATTATAAAAATAAAAATCGAGTGACATAAAAAATATATTTTTCCTGTACAAAATTAATTCCTCTTTCGTATTTTTTATAACATAATTTTAATTTAAAGATTTAAATAATTAAAAATTAATTATAGTTTATTATATAATTTTATTTTTATTTATTTATCTAATTTTTACTTGACATAAAATAAAGTAAAAGAAACCGAATCTTATGATTATAAATTAATAATATATTATATATTAAAATATTTTTTTAATTTCATAGGTGAAGCATGTCATATTAAAACCTGACATTAAAAACTATCAAGTTACTTTCCTTAAAATAGAGTAAAAAGATAAATATATGAAGAAAATAATTAATCTAAGTAGGCGTTTGGTTATGCGATATCATATCACGATATGAAATCATGAGATGAAATCGGCGTTTGGACATGCGATTTTACGTTGATTCCATCTCATGATTTCATATAGGGGTGTGCATCGGTTGGTTCGGTTCGGTTTTATGAATTATCGGTTCGGTTTATTGGTTTTTGGTTTTTAAATACGCTAAATCAATAATGAACCAATAAGATAATTTTTTATCGGTTTATCGGTTTTGGTCCTTAACGGTTCGATTTTCGGTTTAACCAATAAGAATATGCTTATAAAACAAATATATGACTTCTCTAATAAATTTGACACGACAAGACAATAATGTAACTTTACAAAAGCTCATAAAATAGAAACAATAATAACAAACATGAAAAGAACTATACATGTGTAATGTAAAGTTGTGAACTCAAAGTCACAACGAAGTATGAATTGATGGCTAAATGACAAAGACATAACTATTAAGATATTGAGATTAATATTTATTAATATGTATGTATATGTAAAAGTATTAAATTACTATAGTCTTAACTCTTAGGGGTCGTTTGGTTGGAAACAAGTTATCTCATGATAACTTATAGGATAACTTATCCCACCATGTATATGGATAACTTATCCCGTCATTATGATATAAATGGTGGGATAAGTTATCTCAAACATGACAACCAAACAACATAAAATATTTTATCCCATCACTATTACTTTTAATCCATCACACCAAACGACCCCTTAATGGATTATCGGTTTACCCAATAGCCCAATATTGAAAATCAATACCGAATCGATAACCCGATAATTTTTTTTGTATAAAATCATTAAGAAACCGTTAACCCAATAGCAATGAACCAATAACACTTTTTTCGACTCGGTTTATTGGTCGGTTTGGTTTTTCACACCTCTAATTTCATATCATGAGATGTGATTCCATATTCTCCAAAAACCATGATATGGGAATTCCATATCATGATTTGAGATATTTTTAATACAAAAATTGATCCACAAGTTTATATTTTGTTAAAATAACCCACATTTATATCTACTAAGCATTTATTTCATATGTAAATAAAATTTATAATCACATTATTACTTTTTAAAATTTATTATTCTCACCAACATATAGTCACTTTAACTCACACCAACCGATTGTTGAGTAATAAATTTGTTCTCTTCATTTACTCCAACACCTAATTTATTACTTCTATTGTTTTGTACTTATTACAATTGAAAATTACATCCTTAGAATAAATATTATTTATTTACACAAAGCTATCTCATTTACGTCACATATTCTTTTAGTAATTCTTTATAAAATGTTTGTTGATAGATAAATATTATGTTTTTGATGCTAGTTTTCGAAACACAAAAGGTTTTTTTAGCTCCATACAAAGGACTACGCTATCATTTGCAAGATTACAGAGGAAGTGAAAGAGAGCCTCAAAATGTCATAGAACTGTTTAATTATAGGCATTCATCTCTGTGTAATGTGATTGAACGGACTTTTAGAGCTTGGAAAAACAGATTTAGAATATTGAAACACGGCATGAACCATTATGATATTGATACACAAGTGAAAATTGTCATAACTTGTGCAGTGTTACATAATTATTTGCAAGAATACCAAAAAATTTATGAAATATTTATAGTCAATGAGCATGAAAATATAGTTACAGATGATATTGACCAACAAATGGCTCAAAGTAACAATATTGGTTTGTCTTCTCGGTCACATGGTCGAGAAATGCAAGATCAATGTGAGGAAATTGTATGTACTATATGGATGATTATATTAAAGATTAGTATACTACAATTTATGTTCAATTTTTTTTATTAAATTAAAGTTCGATGAATTAAAAGCTAGATGAAACAATTATTTAAGTGGAGAACAAATAATTTTGTAATAATTTACTATGTAATTTTATAATTTTTTATTTATTTGGTATATTAAATAAACAATTGGGGCTACTATTTTAATAGTTTTACAACTTATGAGATTCTTATGTTTATGAGAAAACATGTACAAATAAAACTTTAATTTTATCTCATAATTTCATATCATGATATTATATCGCATGGCCTAACGGCCCTAATTCTCTTGATCCTATCGAGCTAAACAAATTTAAACACCTTAATATTTGACGTATAATAATTGCACAGAAATATGAAATGTTTATTTTCTAAATCATCCTATAGAAAAATGACACCGGCGAAAGTGACTTCCTTTATATCGGGGTCCTCATTGTATCTGCCATTGATTTCTACGTTTCTCCTCTCTTTTCTCTCTGTTTACTGCACTTAATTTTTCCGGCAATGGTTCTGTAAACCGCATATTTTTCTGTGTGGGGACTAAAAATTAAAGGCCACTTCAGTTACTGAAGTTGTCTTGCTTGTTATAAAAGTGTGAATGGCAGAGGTCTGTTTTGGAGTTGTAACTGAAACTGATTCATCGTCACCGTGTGAATCAAGTTCACGGGCGGTGAGGAGGAGGAGAATGGAGCTTCGAAAGATAAAAGTCATCGCTGGACTAACTCAACCCGGAACAGAGAATGGAATTAAACGTCCAAAATTGAAACTTATTTCCGGTTCTGTTTCAAGGATTTGTGATAACGCTGTGGAAAGTTCTAGCACTGACGATGACGAAGAACAACTGAGATTAGTAGAGACGAAAGGGTCACCGCCAACTATTATTTTGACTCCATTTTTGGGTCCTTCGAATTCTACTCTCCTTGTTCAATCAGTGGCTTACCCAAAGTTTGGCTTCGCCTCTGTTTGTGGAAGGAGGAGAGATATGGAAGATGCAGTCGCAATTCATCCTTCATTTTGCCAGATGGAACAAGGAAACAGTGGAGAATTGCATTACTTTGCCGTTTACGATGGTCATGGCTGCTCTCATGTACGTTAATAACCGAATTAACTCATGCATACCGGCAGATTCAGGATTTAAACTTGACGAATCAATCTTTATTTTCATCACTAAATTCATTATAGTACTTCACAATTATGGATTCAAAACTCAATAGTACTATTAATCCCAACAATTCTTCACACAAATTGTTTGGATTGAGTTGAACTCGTTGATTTAATGCTGCAGCCTCGCCCCTGCCGACAATTTTACGTTTTCAGCTTATTAATTCTACAAGTTGTGGGCAGTGTATATATATTTGTGTGATTTTGTAGGTGGCGATCAAGTGTAAAGAGAGGTTACACGAGCTGGTGAAGGAGGAGCTGGAGAACAAAGAAGGAGATCATGATGAGTGGGAGCATTCAATGAACCGAAGCTTCAATCGAATGGACAAAGAAGTGATTGAATGGAACAATAGCGTAACCGGCGCCACATGCCGGTGCGAACTTCATACACCGGAATGTGACGCCGTCGGTTCAACGGCGGTAGTCGCAGTAGTTACGCCGGACAAGATTATTGTCGCGAATTGTGGTGATTCCAGAGCTATTCTTTGCCGAAATGGCAAAGCTATTCCTCTTTCTAACGATCAAAAAGTAAATCCCTCGTCCAATACAAACAAAGGAAATTGTTGGTGATTAATCAAAATCGCTTGATCTATTTCTCTAATCGGATTAATTTTTGTGTATATGTTACATTTCAGCCGGATCGTCCGGATGAACTTAACCGCATCCAGGAAGCTGGTGGCAGAGTAATCTACTGGGACGGCCCTCGTGTTTCAGGCGTTTTGGCTATGTCAAGAGCCATTGGTAAGTAGAATTAACTTGTCCTTCTTCGTAGACAGAATCGGGAATTTGAGAAGAACAATGCAGAATGTCACCTAAAATTCAAATCTCGGAAAATCAGAGTAGCTCAATTGGTTGACTATCTTTTACAGTATTGATGAGTGTTCGATTTCCACCTTGTAATCCCATTATACAGATCTATGTTTTGCTTTGATAACTGAATTGGACGTGATGATACTTACAAATTTGTGTAAAATATACAGGTGATAATTATTTGAAGCCGTATGTGATCTGCGAGCCAGAAGTGACGGTAACTGATCGCACGGCGGAGGATGACAGTTTGATTTTAGCAAGTGACGGATTATGGGACGTAGTCTCAAACGACACTGCATGTGGCGTTGCCGGGATGTGCCTGAAAAGGAATGCATCGCCGGCGTCTACGCCGGGAAATGGAGCCGACGGCGAGATGAATTCCGACCAATGTTGCTCTGATGCATCGATGCTTTTGACTAAACTAGCCCTTGCTAGGCGGAGCTACGACAACGTCAGCGTTGTCGTGGTTGATCTGAAGCACTACACGTAGAGAGAGCATTGAAGTTTTTTTCTTTCTTGCAGCCTTTTTTTTGCTTTATGTTTTAACATTTCAGTGTGTTTATTTTGGGTGTGTTCAGTTTTAGATTAGTTCTTAAGACGGTTGAAATTGGAAGAAAATGACTTGGGGGAAAAAAAAGGGATTCCTCAAATGAGAGTTTTAGGTTTTGTTATCCTTGTTCTGCACTGCTTTAAATTATCCAAGGGATTTAGTATGTACAAATGAAGCCTAATATCAAGTTTACAAATG
>JAJOOR010003648.1:0-26868 GCA_036250505.1 Solanum acaule | reverse complement strand
AAAAAACACTACTTTTGGGAGGATCCGACACTCACCTAGCGGTACTTTTGAAGAGTCCGGGCAACATAGATCTTGAGGACCTAGGATCTCAATTTCTGTGATATTATTTTGTACTATATGGCTGGTCTTCTCTTCTATGAGATTGCATTTAATTTTCAACTATCTCGAAACTTCTGGTACTTATCCAATTCAGAATCTCATGGAATTTTGGATCACCTCGTCTTTAAGTCCATATTTTGAAGTAAGAGCATGTTCATTGTCTTCTTTCTATGTATGTACACGAAATAAATGTTTCCGCCTTCTTTTCCTTTTTATTAGTAAAATAGATGTTCCCACTTCCTTTGGTAAAAATGGTTATGGTGCTGGATCTCGTAAACTTATCTCGTGGTTCAGCTCAGTTTACGAGAGTGTAGATCTAAGGTAATATTAGTGTAGATCTATAGTAGCAATTCCAAAAGTGACTGGTGTCCAACAACTAGAAAAATATCCACTTACTAGTACAAGTTGGACAACTTTTTTTGAAATTGAAAACAACAATGTATTGGTTTAAACTTGACTTTAACTATCTCAACATCTGGTCAAAATTGGAATATAGGTCAATAAATTAATCACTAGTTACATCATAGGAGTGATTCCTCCTATTTTCATATAACGTTTGGTAATATTGTAACTGGAAGACCACTGCCATACCGACCTGTTTTCTTTCCTCTTATTTGTAAAATATCTTCTGTGAAACCATACGTGATTCAACCCGAGGATAATTCTAAAGAGACACTTTTTGCCAGGTTTGACTATATCTGACCTATCCAAACAGTTCATGAATTGTGCTATTTGATGCGATTCAGTTAGCACACCTTTTTATTTCTAACTCATCCACAAAGGTTTTATAGTTGGCTAGACAACTTGGTCTATTTCTTTTAACAAACTAGACATAAGAATCAGATTAATTCTGTAAAATAATTTGTTGTTTTCACTTTTTTCGTAGCTCAGAACTCTTTTTTACCTATTATTTGAGCCTAAAGGCTGCATCGCTTTGTTTCATTCGTCACTTCGCCACATAACTCGCTTGTGAACTAAACATGCTTTTTTGTGTTACATCGGGGAGTGGAGGTAGATGGGAAGGGGATCCTACACACACCTCAATTGTGGAAGGCGGGGAAGTTCACCGAGTGAGCTAACCTTCAACCCCTTATGTTTTTGAATGGTTGTCACTGACGGGCTAATAGGCACATTTTGAACATACATTAGGTGTCTAATTGGAAACAATCTCATTTGAGGTGTCTAAATGAATATACGGGGAAACTTTAGGCGACTTCCATGTATTTGGCCTTTTCCTGTTGTGGTGGGAATTTAGAATCTTGTTTCTTTCAGAAATTCCTTCTTTGATGCTGGATACCTTTAACATCTCTCTATATGGGTATATGATGATCCCCTCTTTTAAATGGGTGTGTCTTGATGTGGCAAATTACATTTGATAGTGTCGCATGGATCAAATAGGAAAGCGATGCAATTCACGAGCTTTTGATAACTATTACCTTGTTTGCTTCTCTTCCTTACACTTCCGTGTTCGATCGTGTTTCTCTTATGATTGTTGCTCCTGGTTGTTCGGTGTTCATTTGTTGTATGTTATTTTTCCTTCAAACACACAACTTCTCTATAATAAAAAATTTGACTGGCTATATGATATGCAGGTGGAGAGCATAATGTTGAGCATCATATCAATGCTTTCAAGTCCTAATGATGAGTCTCCAGCTAATGTCGAAGCAGCTGTAAGTAATCCAATTTATGAACTTCTTTTTTCCCACTTGTTCCCTCTGAACTGCGCTGCGCTGCGTTGCGTCCTCCTGGTGTGGGTATAATTTCCGAGATTCACCTTACCATATGGGGTCAAAAGGCCAAAATGAGTGATTTTAGCCCTTAGAAAAATAAATTTGATTCTTGAACCCCTTTTAACGTCATGTCACATCGAGGTACTGAAGGGAAAAAACAACAAAATTCAATCCAATTTATCATAATTGATTGGTTAACTGTACTCTGAGACCATCTCTTCGGGGATTGTGAAAGATGTTCTACTTGAAATATTCTTGTTATTGCTTCGACTCATATTCCCCCGAAAGTGGATTATGCTCTAATAGCTCCAAATAAATTAAATACCTGCATTAGGATACAAATGAACTTACAATGTTTCCCTTTTCAACTCTAAGGATGGATAGATCTTGTGCCACAAATTTACACAAGAATCTGTCCGATGCCAAATCCTAATTCTGCTGTTATCACCTTCTAACGCCTTCTTTTATATGTCTCTTTCTGGCATATTGCAGAAGGAATGGAGAGACAACAGAGATGAATTCAAGAAAAAGGTTAGTCATTGTGTAAGACGGTCCCAAGAAATGACGTAAAACTAACTTCTTTCATCATCAGCTGTCGATTGATACAAATGTAGAATTGCTTGTCAAGGTCATACCTCTCTGTAGTCTGTATTATTATGCCTTTTCGTTCCGCGAATTCGGTCATTGTTTTGCATTTTTTGTTATAACATAAGTTTTGAGGTTCATTATTTCATAGCTCTAAAGATGTTTACTGCTGGTCTCACATTGTCTGTATTTTCCTTTGTAGTCTACTAGATGTTAATGTACATCTCAGAAATGAGCTAAATGAATCTTTCTTATACTTCGATTATCATATTAATTTGTTGTAGTTATTGTTTCACTTCCGTTTATTCTTTTTTTTGGGGCTTTTTTCCGTCGAGCTGAGGGTCTACTGGAAATAACCTCTCTACTCAGACCTTACCCTTCCTTGACTTCATTTTGTGGGATTATACTTAGGTATGTTAAATTTGGCTCATTGTTAAAGGTTTCGCCAGAAATTAGCGATTTGTTTTCGTGGTGTGTAATAAACACTAGCAGACATTGCCTATTTTCGTGATGTGAAATATTTTTCGTGTCAGCTATATAAAGAGGACTTATATTGTTCAGACTCTTCAAAAATAGCATTATAGTGCAATTTGGGATCATTTGTACTTTTGATGTTCTTTAATTTATGCCCCATATAACTAACCATTTTCTTGCGAGGCATAAGTTTATATTTTTGTATTATAATGTTCCACAAGTTATGCTTAGGTTGTCAGGCATCATTTCAATTTTTAAAGAACGTATGTCCCACTAGACATAACTTCGTTTGCTAAAAAGCAAAAAATAAAGATCAATCAATTTGAAAAGCAAAACGTGCCCCCACCGATGTCAATTTCATCAAATGGGCCTTTAATGTTGTCTTATCATTGATATGGGCCACATAGGTAATGGGCTTGTTACCATTTTTAAAGGCTCATAGCTTTTTGTGTGTATATTTGCACTATATGTCATTTTCCAGGGGAAAGTGCATAAATAGCCAATTTGAGGATTCTGATTTAAAGCATAACCAAAATTTATGAATTTTTAAAGTCTATAGAATTAACTTCAAAGATCTAGGTAAATCAAATTTTAGACAAAATAATCGAAGTTTTTGTATAAATTTTACTTAAATATCTGAAGTTGGTCACAACGATCCTCGTTTATACAACAATATACTAAAAGAATATACACTTTAATTTTGGGTCACATAAAATAGAGAGTAATATGGTTCTTTGCATCTTAGTATATTTTTTAATATGATTCACCTTACTTTTTTTAGGTATACAAAAAAAGAATAACATCGGTTGTGATGATATGATCGAAATTTCTTTTTTTTAATCAAAGGTTTTAAATTTGAGCTTCTATAAATGAAAAAAAAAACCTTTTGGGAGCTTCATCGTCAATAATGGGTTATGTAGTACACAAATTCAAATTTAATTGAACCACAATATGATATCGGACATCGAATGAAAAATCAGAAAGAAAAAAAGGTATACAAGAAAGAACTTATTGCAATATCGGAATATATTTGTTAGTGACAAAACCATAAATTTTATTAGAGATGGTCCATTTAGTATATCGTAAATTAATTTTTGACGTATATATAGTTATATACCATACATTTTCTTATATGTTTCATATAATTTTTCGATAGATGATGTGTTTAACTAGCCATGATATGTTATTGACAAATGAATTATTGCACCAGAATATATAAGTTAAATTTTAAAATATCTTCATTTTATAATTTTTAAAGAGTGGAATAAAGGCAATGTTCTAACATAAAGGTGCATATTTATATGACACATGAAGATAGCAAGAATTTGGTTCTTTGGACCATCCTATTTTACGGCTATTGTACGTGACGATGAATTCAAAATTTACTTTTAAGATTTTACTGTTGAACTCGTTATATTTGTAATTATCATGAGTTTATGACTTATCATGCTCTTTTTAACTTTAAGTAAAATCTCACATGTATATATATCTATATATGATCTATATCAAATATCGAATTAAGTTGAACCATTAACTATATGCTCCATCCGCCTCTAGTCATGCACGTTTCAATACCGGCAATGTTAAAAAAAATATATGAATTTTAATAAATATCTTTATTAAGAAAACCATCTAAAAGATTTTAAAAATTTTGATTGGAGTTTTTCTGTATTTTTTAATAAATAATGCGTTTGAATTGAAAATTGAAACTAATTGAAATGATGTAAAGGGGTTTTTATTATTTATTTTCTTTTTTGTTTTATAGCTTTTGAACTATCGAGACTTATCTTAATATAGTAACTTAAACACATTAAAAAATGTTGATTATGGTGGTCCTAAATACCAATTAAAGATATATACATTATCTCTAATCCTTTTTAACGTGACGTGTACATCAATTTTCATATTTTGACTATTCTATTGAATAATTGTTATAAATATCTTTAGCATTATCACTTAAAAATATAGAAGACGATTCAAAAAGCTAAGACTCACTTAAATGAAGATAGGCCATAAAATAATTAAGAGGCAGCTTGTTTCAAGTTCACTCGACTACGATGAATTAAAATATTTTTATTGGTGCTAATTTGGATTTCGGGAGATGGAATAACATTTAAAATTTAAATTCAATTATAATTTCAGAGTTTATAATTTTGAACCTCGAGTATGATAAAATATTTGGTAAGGAGCACTTATGTATTGAGGAATTTCATATTTAACTTGAGAATGATTAAAAATTAAGATAGACTTGACTATGATAGTATGATATCAAAATAAATATCATGTCTAACCAAAACTATGAGAATCACTCAAAATTATAATAAAGAATTAATTTTCTATATTTACATCGAACCTGACGCATAACTTTTCAACAATAAACACAAATAATAAATTCCAAAGTTAGTTAAGTAGATTAAATATAATAATAAATCTCAATCAAAATATATAAAGTTAAAATCTTGAATCCGTCTCTTTGCACATATAGCAATCTCTTGATCATACAATCAAAATACTTAATGCAACAAATGAGATTACTTCTTAATCTGAAGTCTCAATTTCGAGCTTTGATATAATAAAATATTTAATAGGTAACACTTCTATATTAAGGAATTTCATATTCAACTCGAGAATAATTAAGAATTAAGATAGATTAAACTATGATATTATGAATACAAAAACAAATATCAAGTCTAACCAAAACTAGGAATATCACTCAACAATAAATTTCAAATTCAATTAAGTAGATTAAATAAATAGATGAAGTTAAAATTTTAAATTCGTCTCTACACAAATAACAATCTCTTGATCATACTATCAAAAGATTTAGTGCAACAAATAAAATTATTTTTTAATCAGAAGTCTTAATTTCGAATATTCGATAACATCTTTGATAGAAGCACTTTTGTAGTGAGGGATTTCATATTTAACTCAAAGAATTAAAGATATTTAAGCCTCCCTTGCAGCCTTTCTTTGTTTGGTCTAAAAGAGTACTTATTTGACTTCTAAATTGAAACCTCTGCAGGGATTTGGATAGTTTGTATAAATCTACTGATTCTGTTTTTTTGATTTCTTTGCCAAGAATCTCTCTGAAGTATAATGGCTTCAGCTTCTCAAGCTAGTCTCCTACTTCAGAAACAACTCAAAGGTATGTTTTTTCTTTCTTACTCATAATATTTTGTTGTTGTTCTTTTATTTGAATGTAAAGATCCTTGCTTTTTCACTTTTTGTTTGTTGATATTCATTCTATGAACTGTTTGCTTCATTGGGTGTTCTTGATTTGTGTTGTTTCCTTTAATTTGAATGTAAAGATCCTTGCTTTTTTACTTTTTCTTGTATGCATATTCAAACTATGGCCTGTTTGTTTATTTGGGTGTTCTTGATTTTTGTTGTTTCCTTCAATTTGAATGTAAAGATCCATGCTTTTTTGCTTTTTCCTGTACTCATATCATTCTATGGACTGTTTGCTTAATTGGGTGTTCTTGATTTTTGTTGTTTCCTTTGATTTGAATGTAAAGATCCTTGCTTTTTTACTTTTTTCTTGTATGCATATTCAATCTATGGGTTGCTTGATTGGGGGTTCTTGATTTTTGTTGTTTCCTTTAATTTGAATGTAAAGATCCTTGCTTTTTTGCTTTTTCTTGTATGCATATTCAATCTATGAACTGTTTGCTTGATTGGGTGTTCTTGATTTTTGTTGTTTCCTTTGATTTGAATGTAAAAATCCTTTCTTTTTCACTTTTTGTGTATGCATATTCAATCTATGGACTGTTTGCTTAATTGGGTGTTCTTGATTTTTGTTGTTTTCTTTCATTTGAATGTAAAGATCTCCTTGCTTTATTACTTCTCCTTGTATTCATATGCACTCTATGGACTGTTTGCTTGATTGGGTGTTCTTGGTTTTTGTTGTTTCCTTCAATTTGAATGTAAAGATCCTTGCTTTTCACTTTTTCTGTACTCATAGGGAACGATCCATACTAGATCTGACCAACTGCCCGTCCTTCCTCCTCTACGTTCTTGATAGACCATCTTTACATTCTATGATCTGTTTGCTTAATTGGGTGTTCTCGATATTTGTTGTTTCCTTTTATTTGAATGTAAAGATCCTTGCTTTTTTGTTTTTTTGGTACTCACACTTCATTCTTTGGTCTGTTTGCTTAATTTGAAAGTGAAGATCATTGCTTTTTTTGGGAAGTCATATTCAGTTTATGGACTGTTTGCTTAATTGGGTGTTCTTTATTATTATCGTTTCCTTAAATTTGAGTGTAAAGATCCTTGCTTTTTCTAGTCATATTCATTCTGTGGACTCTTTGCTTAATTGGGTGTTGTTAAAGTTTGTTGTTTTCTTTAATTTGAATGTAAAGATCCTTGTTTTTTCCACTTTCAGATCTATGTAAAAAACCAGTTGATGGATTTTCAGCTGGTTTGGTTGATGAAATCAACTTATTCGAATGGAGTGTCACCATTATTGGACCGCCGGAAACTTTATAGTGAGTCTTCACTTGATTAGCTTAAAGATTTTTTTTCTCTTTTGATTTGATCTCTATTGAATAAGTTTGTGTTTTCTTATATGTTTATGAAAATTTGGTGCTTGTGATCTGTGCAGTAGGCTATAGAGTTTTTATGTTGCTCGGTTCTGGAGCTTTGAATTACTAATGAGCTTCTTATTAGATACATTTTTTATCTGGTAATATTTAGAAACTTATTTAGTATGATGATGAAATGAAATGAGCTTAAATGAAGAAGTGTGGATTCATAAGCCAACCTTGACTTGTTTGGGATTGAGGCGTAGTTTTTTCGTCGTTGTTGTTGTAATGTATAGAACCTTGCACCCAACTTTTCCCAGGGTGAACTCTCTATCGACTGTGTTTCTCTTTTTCTGGAAGTTTTGTGTGAAATAAAAATCAATAAATCTGCACTCTCCGTAGTCTCAAACTAATCTATGAAGTTCCTTGTGGGACTAGGTGCCACTAACTTTGCACATTACCGTCTCTGATTTTTAATCAACATCAATTTTTTCCCTTCCAAAGTTTCCGATCACCTTTTATTACTATTTCATCTGTGTTTGATGTAACTCTTATGGTTCGCCTCACCCATTATTGCTATTTACTAAGAAACTGAAAGAAGCATCCTTACACAGGTGAGTAGATATAGAATACCTAGGGGCACGAGACTCCCTGACTCTGTCCAAGGAACTCGGCAGAATAGCCTCCTAACTTCAAGAGAAGGGATGCCTCCTCAGAAAGGGGGTCGGAGTGACCAGGCCCGACTGTTTATTACTGAATCTCATGTTGACTTAGTTAGCAGTTTGGCAATTGAAATGCATATTTCCTTTTAGGTAGTTTTTGTTGTATAAGCTGACGACTCTAGTTAAGAGTAGATATTTCGTCATTTCCAATGTTTACTTATGCTATAGGTTGGGTCGGGAAAAAATTCCTAACCACGTGTAAATGTTGCAAGTGCAGTGACGGGGGTTTCTTTAATGCTATCATGAGCTTTCCTCAAAACTATCCCAACAGTCCACCAACTGTTAAATTTACCTCGGAGATTTGGCATCCTAATGGTACGTAAGCTACATGTATATTTCGGAGAATCAGTGAAGTTATTGATCTTCTGTATCATCATCTCATAATTTTGGCTCTATCGTGAAATTCTGGGTTGATATACAGTTTACTCTGATGGAAAGGTTTGCATCTCAATCCTTCACCCTCCTGGTGATGATCCAAATGGCTATGAGCTTGCTAGTGAGCGTTGGTCTCCCGTCCATACGGTATGGAAATTTGTTATTGTCTTCTTTCCTATGAATATTCATGAAATGGATGTTCCCGTCTTCTTTTACTTTTTATTGGTAAATTAAATGGTCCCACTTCCTTTGGTAAAATGGCTATGGTGTTGGTTTTCGTGAACTTATCTCATGGTTCAGCTCACTTTACGAGAATGAAGATCTACCGTAATATTATTAGATCTATAGTAGTAATTCCAAAAGTGACTGGTGTCCTACAACTAGAAAAATATCCAATTACTAGCTACGTTACTCCTACTCTTCAAAAACCGTCAATAGGTGCATGTTGGATCCTCCAAAAAGTATTTCATTTTTAAGGATCCAATACAGGTGCGACAACATTTTTGAAGAGTCCGAACAACATAGATTACTAGTACAAGTTGGACAACTTTTTGGAAGTTTAAACAACAATAAATTGGTTTTAACTCGGCTTTAACTATATCAACATCTTCGTCAAAATTGGAACTCTAGGTCAGTAAATTAATTGATGGAGCTTTCTTATAACACCTAGTTGCAATCAATGCTCTTTTAGTAAATTTTAACTGGATTATTAAAGAGTCAAGAGTAACATGTTTCATGTTTGCGTAACGCACAGCTATTGCAGTCATGGTTAATAGTAAAACACAACATATGCAGGTGAAAACTGCATTTCCAAGTTCAATAGAATATCGTCGACATTAAACAATCTTCTTATGATGGATATTTGCTTAATTTTGACCTAAGGTACTAGTCTTTAGTGGAGATAGAATCTAATTATGACAAATTTGCAAAGCCATGAAGTTCAGTACACACTTGCACACACCTGCTCTCTCTCTCTCTCTCTCTCGTACAAGTCAGTCAACAACCAAAGACAGTCGGGATCCTCACCAGTCACCACTACTTCTTAAATCGGAATCCATGCGAATTTTGCATGTCTCTTACCCTCGACATCATTAAAGATACCTCTGTTCTAGTTACATCGTAGTAATGCTTCCTTTTATTTTACACCTAGCTGTGTTTCTTTCCTCTTATTTCTGAAATGACTTGTACGAGACATACGTGATTCAGCCAGAGCAAAATTGAAAAAGACACTTTTGGCAGGTTTGACTGCTTATGACTGATCCAAACAATTCATAAATTATGCTATCTTTATGAGCTTGTGGTAATCCCTCGTTTAAATGGTTGTGTTTTTATGTGTCAAATTATAAAAGAGAGTTCCACGGGTCAAGTAGGATTAACGAATGGGTGAGCGAGCGCCGCGGTAACGGTCCAGGCGTTATTTGATGAATAAAACTTACCTTAGGAAAGTGGTTCAGGTAGCTCAGCTGGCTAGAGCAAAGGACTGAAAATCCTCGTGTCAGTGGTTCAAATCGATGTAATTCATGACCTCTGACAGCTATTACCTTTTATGTTTCTCTCCTTTACATTCTGTGTTCCAATTCTTGATCAAGAAAATGTCCTTTTTTGTACTTCTCTATATTTTTCGAGGTTGGGATGGTGTTTCCTTTGATATCGATGCTCTTGATTGTTCGGCTGAAGTTCATTTGTTCTATGCTATTTTTCCTTCAGCACTAGACTTCTCTATTATCAAATTTGACTGGTTGTATGATATGCAGGTGGAGAGCATAATGTTGAGCATCATATCAATGCTTTCAAGTCCTAATGATGAGTCCCCTGCTAATGTTGAAGCAGCTGTAAGTAATCCAATTTATCGACTCTTTTTCACTTATTCCCTTTGAACTGGGCTGCATTGCGTCCTCCTGGTGTGGGGTAGGGTAGACACTGTATGTAGAAACTCCCCGTCGCCAAAACAAACCAGGGAATATCACCATGAGGTATCAGGTTCCTATGATGCAATTGGGACTTATTGGCCGAAATGAAACAATTTTGATAGTCCTTTGTGGTAGCGGAGGTAAAAAGTCCTAGGTGATTTCTTCTCATCTGTTCAAGTCTTGATGGATAGAGTTATCCTGTATTCGTGCTGGTGGGATGTAGCAGGCACTATGTGGAATTAGTCAGAGCTCATGCAATCCGGCCCAGACATCGTAATTATTAGAAAAACTGATTAGGGCCATATCAATTGAAGTTCATTGAAGAAGATCATTAATATTCTCTTCTTCTGAACCTCTAAGGTCTTTTACAATGTTTCTTGTGTTTCCTTTTTCAACTCTAAGGATGGATAGTTCTCGTGCCATCGAGAATTTATCCGATGCCAAATCCTAATTTGAGTGTCCAAACTAATATTAGGAGAGACAACCATGGCCAGCATGTGCCCGTTATTTAGTTTTTCTGCTGTTGTTCTAACGCCTTTTTCACGTTTCTTTTTTCTGGCATATTGCAGAAGGAATGGAGAGACAATAGAGATGAATTCAAGAAAAAGGTTAGTCGTTGTGTAAGACGGTCACAAGAAATGATGTAAAACAAACTTCTTTCGCGTCATCAGCTATTGATCGATACAAATGTAGAATCGCTGTCAAGGTCATACCTTTCTGTATCATTACGCCTTTCGTCTTGCAAGTTCAATCGTTGTTTACATTTTTTTTGTTAAAACTTAGTTTTTGAGGTTCTTGCCAGTAAGTAAGATTTATTTTATAGCTCTAAAGTTGTTTAACTGCATAATGTACATCTCAGAAATGAGCTAAATGAATCTTTTCTTCTTATTATTAGAGAACTGATTATTTGTTTCATGAAAATTTGTCTTTGTTACTATGTTTTGTTATGCTTTCACTTCCGTTTATTCTTTTTCTAGATTGTTTTCCCTCGAGCTGAGGGTGTATCAGAAACAGTTTGTCTACCTCTACGGTAGAGATAAGGTCTGTGTATACTCTATCCTTTCTAGACCTCATTTTGTGGGATTACACTGAGTATGTTGTTGAAAATTTGGCTCGTTAGTAAAAGGGTTTCCCATGTGAAACTCGTCTCAAACATTACACTGGATATGTTGTTGTTAGTCTACAAGTCTAATTATGTGTATCGAAAAAAGTCTCTACCTTTACAAGGTAAGGGTAAGACTACATATACACTACCCTTTCCAGACATCACTTGTGGAATTACAGTGAATATGTTAATATGTTGTTACTTACTCTGCAAGTCTTAGCAACAACAATATTGTTGTCTATAGAAGTCAATACATAAAATAACAACACATTGAAGGAATTTCCGACATGGACAAGAGGCCGTTGCTCAGATGGTAAAAAACAACTCTATTTTTTTTTTTTAGTAGCATCTAGCTAGTTTCTTACGTTTTAGTTTAATCCGAGGATGTTCTCAATTTTAATCTGAGGATTGTTGTGGTTCGATTTTTTTAAGACCTCGTGCAGAATGAGAGTTTAGTGCACCAGCTTATTTTTTTGTTATACACCTAATATAATTGATCATTTCTTGTTTGTCAATATTGTCATGCTAAATAAACAAATAATTATCTTCTTCTTTTTTCTAAATAAAAAATTTAACATCAACCAATTTATTTATTTTTTAAAAATAATAAAATTTTGTTTTTTAAGTGTTAATAAGTCATTCCTTTTTGCTTGGAAATTGGAAGAGTTAACTGACTTTTATTGGTTTTTTTTTTTTGACAATTTAATAGTTTAGTCAAGGGGTGCATGAATTATTTTTCATATATTTTAAATTCTCTATTGACAATTACCACATTTAAGGAGCTTTTTTCAAATAGAAAAAAAAAAGTATTCTAAAAAATACATTAAAAGCCAAAGTAAAAATAAGAAACGATACTTGCATGTAATACAAGCTAGTGATTTTTTATTTGGTGTCCGCTAATTATATTAGAATCTCAACTAATTTAAATATGTGTTACGCAATCAAAGTAGTAAATAAAGTGTTACTATTGAAAGGGAAAAATGTTATTATTATATATAGAAAAAGGGAAAAGATAAACGCAATTATTATACATCTATTTCAGATGGAAATCCCAAAACCTGAAAGGAGCGTCTAACAACTTTAATATTTTATAAAACTACCAAACATTATAAATTTATAATCCAATCAATAAATCAGAGTTTTCGAGTTTGAGCCTGAAAATCAAATTATTTTTGCACCTATTTGCTTCAAAAGTAGAATTTTTTAACACAAATTTAAATTATTCAGATCTCAAAATAAATATTTCTCATCTCATTACGTAAAAGTATTACTATTTGAAAAGTCAAACGTTTTTTCATGTGATTACTCATAATTTTTTTTGAACATTTTTTAAAAATATTTTGAATCATTCAGTATGTTCGCTTGTAGCATTTTTCGTATAGCTTTCAAATAAGTGAAATTATGCATTAATTTATAAACGAAATTAAGTGTTTTAACTTTCGTACTCTAGTCCCTTGCGCATATATTGAAACAGAAGTACTAAATATCATGTGAGACTTACGAGGGTAAATACTTATACTTGCTTGTATCAAATATCTATATCAATCTTATATAAATACCTGATGCGAATAATTTTTTATCGAATATAAACAAAATGTAGTCAAAGGAAAAAAAGTATGTAAAGAAGAAGAAAGAAGCACGAAAAGTGCGCTAATAACCCCACTTGTTCCCATTCGTTTCTACCTAATATTGAACTGTCTTTTTCTATGTTTTTTTTTTTTAAAAAAAAAATATTCAAAATTTATTAATTTGATTAATTTTAATTTATATTAAGTAAAAGAATTATCGTAAATTACTTGATTTTTAAGGCTTGAACTTTTTTTAGAAGGGTGCGTCAAACCAACGTAGTAGCACAATACTAAGGCGATACGTGAATTTTCTAGAAGGGTGTGTCAAACCAACTTAGTAGTACAATACTAAGGTGATACGTGAAGATCTCAATAATAAGTTATTTTGTTGAGTTAATATTGTATGAGTCGTTAAAACATGTATCAAATGTTACATATATCTTGAAAGTACCTATGCCTTCTCATTTTCATAGATTCTTTTATTTATTGTTTTGCGAAATAATTTGTTATTCAAAATTTACTGGTTCGAATATTTAGATTTATATAAAAAAAATCATTCTCTCAACACAATCCAATCCAACCATTTCATTATATCCTTGATGGCAAAAGTAATTTAATTCAAATAAACATACATTAAATTCGGGTATAACAATATGAGTTGTCCTATTCGTATTTCTTTATTCTTAATTAAACAATTTGAGTTCGAATTTTTTATATGAAAAAGGTCTTGTTGTGAGCGTTTTTTCTAGAAATAAATCCTTATAATAGTCAAGTTCATATTAGTCGAGCTTTAATGAGCACTTGTGATACTTATATCGAGATTAGTAACAATTATCTGCTATGCAAATTTAAATTAGTTGAGTTCCAATCGAGAAATTATATGTACTCTTGCTCCATTTATCATTTATCCTCGTCATGAGAATCATGCCATGTCTCGTGACTTCAAATCCCCAAACAGAAAAAAAAACTTTTCACACATGAAATCAAATTTTCCAGAAAATTAATAAATTCACCCAACTTTAATTTCTCTATGAATTTCTCCATATCCGTCTGAATTTCTCGCCGGAAAAAATGATGAGGTCGCCGCAGGAACCGAACCGGAACGGCGGTATTAGAACTCCGTCTCCCCGGCCGAGAAATCAATCTCAGTTTCACTCAACCGTTTCCGTGCAAAAAAACCGGCGTTTCAATATTTTGATACTCATTTTCCGGTTCGCCGCCTTCTGCTTCTCACTCGCCTCTGCAATTTTCATGTTCGCTAACTCTCACGGCGGTGGCTCCGATTCCGATTCCGATTCTCTTCGGTGGTATCACTTCGATGCGTTCAGGTACTACTACTATTAGCTCTTTCTATTTTTCTCGAAAAAAATATATCAAATTGAACTTAATTAAGCATATTTGCAATATAATTAGCTGATAAAACTACCTTAATTTGAAAATTTAGATGAAATTTCTTCGAATCCCCTTCACTTATGTTATCTCGACAAGGGTGAGTCAAGCAGGACTAACAAATTTCGAAGGTTAAATTTTTTTTTTTGTAGCGTGTATATATACGATTATACATATATCATATATTTGTCGACTATTATAAGGTTAATAAGTTCATTAAATTAAACGATTATTTAAGTTGATTCTTTAGAAGAAAAAAACATAGCTCAAGTTGTCATGGTAGCTAGTTTGGTGCTCGATTGCGTAGTTCAAAAGACAAATTTGTGCGATCGTAGGCTAAAGCAGACAATACATATCAATAGGCTTGGATCGTGAGTAATTTTAATTATGAATATACAATTATTTAGTCAATTACGTCTCAATTTCAAACGATAAGATCGATTTTTTTTTAATTTGAAGTCTATAATGAGATTTTGTTTTTCGATAGATTTGTGGCTATTGCAGCTGGGATTGTAGCATTGTATTCACTATTCGAAATTGGAGCTTCGGTTTGGGAAATATCAAGAGGCACCACTGTTCTTCCTGAAGTTGTACAAGTTTGGTTCGATTTCGGCCACGATCAGGTTTGGCAGAATTCAGTAATTTTAGTTCAAATCATGTATTTATTTTTTAAAATTATTGAATATGTACAAGTTATTTTAGAATCTAATAACTTAAAAACACTAAAATCTTGAATATTCATAAAGTTTAAATCCTGACTTCACGTTGGTTTAAGACGTGAAATGAGTCAATTATGTTTGCATTACGATAAGTTGCATGCATCACACCTCCTCGTAGTTTTCTTTCACGAATTCTATATGAACGCGAAATATTTTGTACGAAGGCATAGTGTGAGAAAACAGACATTGTTTTTACTGTGTAGGTTTTTGCATACATGTTGTTGTCGGCAGATTCGGCGGGAACGGCGTTAGCTCGGACGTTAAGGGATCGGGACACGTGTACGGCTAATAATGCATTTTGTGTTCAATCAGATATATCCGTCGCCTTAGGATTCGTCGGGTTTATGTTCTTGAGTTTTTCTTCTTTATTATCGGGTTTTCGGGTCGTATGTTTCATACTTAACGGGTCACGTTTTCATATGTAATATTCATCCATCATTATGTTGTAATTTTTACTCATAAATCTTAATGAAGGTAAATTTTGATTCTAGTCTCGTATCTGACTAAACATATTGAACCTTCAAAATATATTAATGCAATTCATATTTTTTTAGTTATATATTGAATTATCAACTTTTAAATAACTTATTATTCAATAATTGAATTTGAGGATAATGTAATCTTTTTATAAATAGTGTAAACATAATATAGTTTCTATTTGTTGTTTTAGTTGCTTTGTGTCTTGTTATTATGTTGTCGTATTTTTCTCGTAACTTAGTTTGAAAAATTCTCTTTTGAGCCGAGACAGTCCATCCACTCCGCAAAGGTAAGATATAGTCTATGTATACTTTATCCTATTTTGACTCCATTTATGAGATTATACAATATTACGAGAATTAATAATTGAAACACCGTGAAATGCTAACTTCCATTTTATGAAACTATCAGCTCGTAAATTTAATCTTAAATATGAATTTTGAACGATGAAATGTTATATTGAGATAATAAATATTCCTTCATCTTTAGTTAAAGGTCTCAAATTTGAATCATGATAATACAATTATCTTTAATAAAAAAAGTGCTTTATTCCTGAAATCAAACGTTATCATGTGAATTCAAATTAATCAAATTAAAACGATTCTAGCGAGTTTCTTATTCCTCAATAAGACAATGATGGTTAGCTTCGTGGTTACGTTAGATAGCAATGATATGCTATATGATACTTTGAATTTGTTCGATTTTATCGAATATATACATTGCACTTAGTTTAACTTTTTTTAAAAATAAAATAAAAAATTAGCTAAACATTGAATGATTTATTCTTAGTTGATTTGGTCCCATTTTGGCAAAAATATCTTGGCATATCTTGCACTATTTTTTTCTTTTTTCGTTATTCTTTAGAAAAAAAAATCACTCAATTTTTGTCCTCTCAATCATATACTTGACAAAAAATTATCTATAGATTATAGAGCTAATATAATTGTGAACCAAATCAAGCATAATAGCATATTATAAATTTATAAATTCATAAATCTAAGTAAATTTATACTTTCTTTTGGACAATTTCTTTAATATTAAATAATCAAAACATATTTTATGACCCTACAAGCTTTCTATTTATAACCAAACAAATACTATTTTGAAATTCCTTATCTTAGTATAGTGAAAGCATTTTTTTTAAAATTTGAGACAAATGAAATGAAAAACTTAAAGGACACACTCGATAAATAGATTAAATTCGTTTATCATTAATAAAATGTATCAAATTTAAGCTTAAAAAATAAGCAACTCCTAATAAGAAATGTCTCCTCCTTTTTCTTAAAATAGTAAAAAGATTATCATGGACAACCAATATTTCTACGTACAGAGCACTCTAAGGAATCATAATTTAAATGTTAGTCATTTTGAGCCTCAAAACCAGAAAGAAAACAAACAACTAGTTACAATTTTTTTGAATTAAACTACTATACTTTTACTAAACACACGAGTTTGAATTAGCTAATTCAATGAGTTTCATATTGCAAAAAGCAAAATATTTCACGTTTGTTATTTTTAAAATAACACTTGTCAAAGCAAAATAGATGAAGCATCAAATGGCTCACTCATGCTCGTTTACAAATTCTCTCGTAAATTTAAATATTTTGTCAAAAATTATTGTGACACGTAAAAATTAACCTCCTTGTTTCTTCAGGAGTATTTAAAGTCTAACGTGAAAAGTAAAAGTGAATGAAGAGAGTAGTTATATTACAATCAATATGAGTTTTGGTAGAATGATTGAGATTCCTACATTCTTAACCAAAATTCTGAATTCGAACTCTAACACGGAAAAATATTAGGAGAAACTACATAATTACACAAACATTACTAACGTATATACTAATAAACTTTATAGTTTGAAATAATTATATATTGTCTCATTAATTAATAATTTTATACCAGACTTCAAGTTACATACATTTATCTTTAATGTCATATACATTATGAGACATATATATACATAGGAGAGTGGCGAGCGAGAGAAAGAGGTGAGCGAGAGAGAGAGGACACAAGCGAGTAAGATAAATGAGAGGCGAGCGTGAGAGTCAACATGTATCTTTGATACTAGATACATGTATCTTTGATATCAGATACATTTTGAATACATATACATAAGGAGAGACGCAATCGAGAGAGGGAGAGAGGCGAGCAAGAGAGTCAATAAACCTCAGATACATGTGAATCACGCTTGAATAAAGTGTATCTGAAATAAATTACACTTAATTTAACTGCATATATCCAAGATACATGTATCTAATGAATTAAATATAATACAAAAAATTTCAAAAACTAAAAGAATTATACCTCACTAATGGATGATGTAATTGGCGAATGGAATTAGTCAGATTTCAATACGAATACAAAACACGTGATCTAGCCGGGGGGACACGCGTGTCAACGTGGCAATCCAATCCAATAGAAAAAACTAAACCGTGATTCAGTATCAGGTGGGACCCAATATCTGTATCTTCTAGGGGAAACCAGACGACGATAGGAGAGTGAATTCACGCGCCATTTGCCCAAGCAAAGTATAAACCTTCCTTCACGGTCAACCTCCGCCGTACTCCGCCATATTCTTCCCGTCGTCAGCGATTTCTCCCTGAATATCAACACTCAACCTAAGTTTCCGGTGAACTCTCGCCGTTAATTCAACCTGATAGTATATACGGTACGACATCCGATTTTGTTTCAGGTAATTGACTGAACATCCACATGTTAATCGAGAAAATATGTAGTAATTAATGTGTTCGTCTTTGATTGATTTGATATCTATTAATGTGTTCGTCTCTTCTGTTCTCATTTGCTCGTTCTGTTTTAGATGATTATGGTTTCATTTTTAGTCGGTTTAGCTGCATAATATGTGAATCCTTGTTGAGAAATTCGCTTGCAATTGTAGTGATTATTGAATATAGGAAGAAGAAATTCGTGACTAAATAGATTTAGCTAGCGTTTGCTCGTAGATTTTGGGAGTAGTTTTTGAAAATTTAACTTCAAATATTTGTTTTAGATGATTATGGTTTCATTTTTGGGCGTTTTAGCTGCATAATCCGTGAATCCTTGTAGAGAAATTTTCTTGCAATCATAGTGATTGGTGAATATTAGAATAATTTCGTGACTAAATAGATTTAGCTAGCGATTGACCATTGATTTTGGGAGTAGTTTTTGAAAAGTTAAAACTGGTCTTTCTGGGACTTCACTCACAAAACTTATATTTTTTCCAAGTAAAATGCATGTCCAAGCACAATTTCAAAAACTCAAATTTTGAAGTTTCAAATTTCAGCTTCAAATATATGGCCAAACAGGAGCTTAATTTAGAAATTATAAGTTCATTGTCATCCTTAAAGATACCATAACTAATCCTGATTATTGCTAAATTTTGTTTTATATTGGCAGTTTCTTCATAGCGTCGTCATACTTGGCAAGTTTTAAAATCTGGTAAATATTCTTTCAGTGGTGGTTTTGTTATGTCTGCCTGGTATATATGAATTGATTACACAATAATCCAATAGTTGGGCGGGAAAACTGGTGTATGTTCTAATTTCCACGATTTGTTTTTTCTTTTGTTTATGCAAAGCTGTGACTGAGATTTATGAGGCCATCAATATGGGTGACTTACCATGTCCACCATATTCTAACAAAAGATTGGAGGCGCGGATGATTAGCAAGGAAAAGCTACCGAAGATTTGTTTAGTTGCTTCTGCTACAAAGCACTTCTCAGCAAAGACTTTGAAATGTATAACTAAAGTGAAACAGAGTGTACAGACTAGTGGAGCTGCTGGTGATGTTGTCATATTCTTGGCTACCACTGCTGTTCTAGAGGTTGTACGAAGGCTGAGCAAAGCTAGATGTCCTTTTATTTGGCACGGTTTGCAGGCGCTGCAAGCTTTATGTTATCCACCGCTTAAGTGGATCCAAAAGTGGGTTCCTTTGGAGCCATTGGTCAGACAATTGCAGGTGGGATTCTGTTCATCTTTTAGTGCATATAATTCTTGCAATTCTGGGAATACTTGCATTCACTTTTTGAATTCGTTATGTTCTACTTGTGAATTTTTGACAACTACTGTTCCTAGTATTTGGATGTTACCAATTCATCTTTAATCTGCTGTATGATTGCACATCTGGTTATCTGGAAGTGTTTTTCTTTGCCTGTCTTTAGTTTTTCTGGTGCTTGTTTGCTTGACAACATTAGTGAAAAGAACCAATGTCTTTTGTTTTTCAATAAATTATGTGAGGATTGTGACATTTCCGTTGCCTATCTATCTTTTCTTTTCTACTTATGTTTCTGAAGATTACAAGGAGAACAACCCATTTGTGTTTTACATTCGATATATGACGTCATTATGTTAAACGTTTCTCATGAGTTGAAAGTGCTGCAGAAGGTTTTGGACTCATTATAAGCATGTTCATAACCACCTTGGTCACAATAAAGCAAACAACATTTGTGATTCAGATGCTAAATCTTGAGTGTAATGTTGACTTTTTCCCATATGGCTGTAAATCCTTTTACATGAGAGATCCAGGTTCTGGTTTTTGGCCCAAATATTTCTCTTTTATTTGGCTATTTTTGTTGGTTACTGTTTTCGTATTTTAGAGAGCACCTCTTGTTTGATTTAGTGCATAAAAAAATAATCTCTTCTGGCACTTGGCCTTCCTTACAATTGTATGTTATCACTGCTCATTTAAGTCACCTCAAATGTTGGATTCTAGAAGCGGTCTTGAAGGGCTTTAATACAAGGAATATTATATAATCACAGCTGATGAACTTCTTTTTGTTTGGAGAGATGGTATATGTTTTATTGCTGCAGCACTTCATAGAAGATAAATTGTTGACAGCCAAGACTACTTTAGTTGGTTATTTGTTATTAGATCTAACATGCATAACTTAATTTTCTACACTGCTGTTTAATCTGCTTAACTTAATATTCAACGCTGTTGTTTAATCTGCTTAACTTAATTTTCGACACTGTTTATTCTTTTCGATTTTTTTCCTTTCAAATCGATTGGTGTTTCTATTGTAATGACTATGCTTATTTTGGTAGAAATTGTCTAGGCCAATGCTATTGCTCTCAATTGCAACAGTTTTCTCCGATCAGTCATCATCTACGGGAGAAACGACACCGAACGACTTTCATCATTCTCAAGCATATCCACAAGCAAGGTAGGTGTACCATTCGAAGTATATTTTCTTTGGAAGTTTCTCGCTTCCTGGACTACAGCAGCTGTCTAATGGCTAAAAGGATATAGTAATAGAAGAGTTTATAATTTCATGTCAAGTTCAGATGCTTGTATTTTGGCTTCTCTTTATATTGTTTGGTGTATGCAATGATTATGATACACAAGTCATTATCTTAAGCTTCTACTCGTTCAACCACAAACACAGAAAATAAATTATTAGGATTTATGAAATTAAAACCACAATAAGAATGAGGATTACTCCTTTCGGGGTGGCTCAAATGGTTTGGCTTGGGACTTCCATAATGGAGGTCTCAAGTTCGAAACCCCTTTTGCTTGTGCCAGCAAGGGGGTTGACCTTCTGGGTCGAGCTCATCTCAGGGGCTTGCCTAGTGCGGCTTACCTCTCTCATGTGGTTTGTGAGCTATTGCACAGAAGTGGGGTTTACCTTGTGCTCACCCAAAGGGTAGTGGCTGTTGGTTCTCTTGTCATAAAGAAAATGAGGATTACGATCTTAGCTAGTCCTACACTGAAACCTAATTCTTTTATTGTTCAATTTTGTTGTGATGTTTGGAAACTGTAATGAATATGAATTTCCCAACAATAACCACGCGAAACTTTGTGAAAAACAAACAACAATGACAACATGAAAGAAGATCATTCATGAGATTCAACAGAAATTATCATTTTTTATTTTTCTTGGGCTGTTCTCAAATTCAAAATTGTTATTCAGCTTTTAATGTAATTACATTGAAACATATTGTCAACAACAACAACAATAAATTGAAAGATAGGAGGCCTAGCAATTATACTTGTGTGATCACTTTCTTTATGCCTTGTGTGATCATGTTTCTTCGTGAAATTGATTTTCATTATCTCTTTATGAAAACTGTGCTCTCCAGGTTCTTATTAAGGTTATTAGTTTTAATGTATGCTTCATGGTTTTCCTTACAGATCTCATGATGAAGTACAGGATGATGGCTATCCTCAAAGATGGTTGCTAGAACTCCATAAGGAACTGAGGGAGGAGGGTATTAGTGTACCTGAGAGGTGAGGTGACCTCCTTCACTTTTGTCAGTCTCAATGCTAGACTGGTGGTACTGGGGAAAAAAATGTTGCTTTGACGTGCCATATTTTCATTTTAGTAGGTTTTATTTAATTATGCTTTCCCGAAAAAAGGAAGAGCATAAGAAAAGAGAGACTTAAAAATAATAAAGCGTGCTAAGTCAGACTTCCTTATTATTTAGTGTGTCCTCTTTGATTCTGTATTTTTCTTTTCTACTGGATTTGATATGCATTACTTGAGCCAAGGGTCTTCCGGAAATGGCCTCTCTACCTCCACGAGGTAGGGGTAAGGTCTGCCATACACTCTATCCTCCCCGAACTCCACCTGTGGGATTACACTGGGTATGTTGTTGCTAAGTTAGACTTCCATTTATCTACAAACGTAGTTGCTCTTTGATGCATTACACAAGTATTCTTTTCTTAACAATTTCAATTTCTATTTGACTAATTTGTCACTGATACTAACATGTTAAATTGGAATTTTAATGTTCCCTGGTCAACCTGTTAACAGGTTGAATGATGATGAGCTCCGTCAATTCTATGCTGCTGCAAATGGTGATTTTCCTAGGCTGCTTTCATCAGTTAAGAAAACCATTAAATGGCGGCAGAGTTACACGTTTCTTTCACCAGAAGAACTTAAGGCTTGGTCTCCTTTCATTTTTTGGCACGGCCACGATGCCAATCAACGGCCTTGCCTCATCATTCGCCTTGGACTTGCTTGCTCCAACCTGAGATCGAATGGCAAATCTCTCTTGATAAAAGCAGTTGGTATGCATCTCTTTCTTGAGTAGTTTATATATCAGTGCAACTGGAATACATGTAAAGACTGTGTCACTGGTGACTCAATAATATCATTGCAAGTTTTAATACGAGTCAAGTATGCTATAAGAGGCTGAGGTCAGGTTCTTCAGGATAGAATAGTATAATCTGCTCAAGTGCATGTCATAACTCAGGTTTAGAGTTGTCATAGAAAATTTAACCTGTACCCTTAGTGAATCAATCCTCTTTGCTGCCGATATGTAATTGTTACAGAAAATTTTGACCAATTTTCTGTTAATTGAACTGGGTTGGCCTGGATAGACCTCTTTGTTCTATGCCAACATCTGAGAAACCTGAATATGCTTAATAAACTTGGAATTAGGGTCTGGGATAATGGCTATCACTGGGATAACCAATCCTGAGTTTTAATTCTTTTGCTAGTTTCATGGTATCCAAGTAAAAGCTGCTTCAATGGAAATTTCATTGCAGGATTTTCTGTTAAGCAGCTCAATTGCTCTTCGAATAATTTGTCAAATTTGCATGGCATGAAATCACTGATATTTTCTGGTCTTCTATTCGGAATTCATACCCAGACCCCACTTGTGGGATTTCACTAGGTATGTTATTGTTGTTGTATTGCCAGCCATTTGGTCTCAGTTTTTCATGTAGACTTCTTCAGTTTGCATGCTGATTTTGGATAGAATTCTTATTGAGGTTTTGATTCCACAGTTTCGCAGATTGAGCACTGTATTCTGAGAATGGACAATGTGGAACATCCTCAAATAACTGTTTTGATGGACTGTGAAGGACTCTCTCCCTTTGGTTTTCCCATACACATGATGAGATCTTGTGCTATGCTCTTGCAGGATCATTATCCTAATCGTCTTAGCTCTTTGATTATAGTTCGGCTCCCTCAAGTTGCCCAAATAATAATGCAAACTTTCTTTCAGGTAACTCCATCATTGATGCATTTAAAGATTTCACCTCCACCCCAAGAAAAACAAAAAAAGAAACCAGCAACTCCTGAACCCTTTCCTTACCAGGTGTTAAGAAATGTCTTCTTATTAATTTACTTGCCATTGAAGATGATGTCTGACCTGAAATTATTGTGGTTGACACAGGATAATCCATGTCAACCAAAAAGGCTTTTGAATTAAAAAAAAAAAATGTGTTGTTGTTGGTGTTGTTGGTTCAGAGGACGAGTCACATGAATCCACAAGTTGCTTGATTTTGACTTGTGATGATCAAATAGTTGTGAATTGGTGTTGATTACTTCTGCTGACAGGGAGAGGTTTTCCACTATTTGTGGGGATCATAATGAAGAAATCGTATGTAGTCATCACTTCAGTAAGATTTTACTAACCATCCATACCTCTGATAGACACAAAAGGACGCTACCTCCCCCCATGAGCTACTTCTTTTTGTTTATTTTCATGTCATTTGTTTTTTTTATAAAAAAAAAACTCACTGTTCTCCCTTCTAGCAAATCTGTTTTTGCTTTCCCTTAAAGAATTGGGTTACTTATACTTATAGTTTGTGGGGTAATATTTTGTGAACTCAGTAGGGGTATTTAGGAATCCAAAATTCAATTGTTCATTTGTCTGGTACATAATCCTCTACAGTAAACACACAATGTTCTCTTGACTACATAATCCTCTCATACAATCCAACACGAAGGAAGGGAGGGCTATCCCATCTTATCTCATCTTCATTTAAAATGGCCGGTTAAGACTTCTGCTTGTTGGTGTATCGCCCAGATTATTATCTCGTGGTTTGGATTTTGATTGGTTATGTTGGATTAATATGCACCTCTCCAGGTTAACTACTGATTATAGTATGGAAATGAAAATTTACTTTGTTTGCATGATTTCATTGATTTGTATGTATTGCTGCATTACTATTTACATCAAACTAACATTGTGCTTGCAGGTGCTTAAACCAGCCACACGCCAAAAAGTGAGGATTATTGGGAGAAACCATCTAGAGTTTCTATCCAATCACCTCGATTCAATCCCTCCGTTTCTTGGTGGAAACTGTTCATGCTCAAAATGCTCAGACCAGACCAATGCAGAAGGTGAATCCGATGAAGCTACAAGGACAGAACCAACACCTGATCAAGCGAGCAGACCTGAAACACATGATCATGTGAATGAATCCAATGAGGTCACTCCAACAGAACCAGCCCCTGATCAAGTGAAAGATAGCCTCGAGTTTAATCATCACAACGTCTCCAACACGAGTGTCTGCAGAGAAGAACTGATAAAGACCATCATCATTGGTATACTGATGATGTGGGTATTCATTGCTGTGTTTGTGGCTATGGATTATCCAGAAAGATGGCCTCTTTTGCGTTCGACTTAGATAATAAAATTTGTGCTTCTTATGCAGAATCACAAAATCTGCACTCTCACAAGCAATAGATTTCTAGTTAGACATCGGTATACATCATATAGTAGTAGTATTTTCGTAGAGGATTTACATAATTACTTGTCTATGTGTAGTACTTTGAAAGCACCGTGACGAGTAGATTTTCACATGGTAACTACTTATGATCAATAAAGCAATGAGGATTCATATAGTTGGTCCTAACTTGTTTGAAGCAGAGGTGTAATGTTGTTTCCTATACTTATTACATATAAAGATGGGTTCAATTTCCTTTTATTGATGTTGATACTTCAAATGATGATCCATCTATTTAATCGGTTATTTATTCCATTTCTTAGGTTCCAAATTATATCACTATGGAGAATTGCTTATTCATATAATCGACTTTTAGCCTGTTTAGTTTGAGGTGTTAATTGTTGTGTGTCATTACAAAGAAAATTCATGAGTAAATACTATGACTACTAGTATAGAAGTTCGGAAAGAATAATAAACGAATTGTAAGAAAATAACAAAAGATCACTATCGACAAAGAAAGAACTTTTCTAAATCATTTCAGATATACGCGGTGGATTGAAAATGAAAAGTTTAAATAAAAATGGTAAATGTGGCTGCTGGGATTCGAGCCCAGGTCTCCACGGCCACAACGTGGAATTCTTACCACTAAACTACAGCCACAAGATGTTTTAATTAGTTCTATTTTCTAATTTATCTTAATAGCGTAATTAATCATGTTCTTTACCGATTAATCTTTGGTGTGGAACATATTTAAACTGTATTAAAGCTTTTAACCGCTGTGTATTTATATGATATTTTTTGTACTCTATGAATCATAATATATACTAACACATTCATCAAATCCAGCGTAAATTTAATATATAGGATTTATATTTCAATTTTTTGATGATTAATATTGTTTTTTTATGTATAAAGTGAAATGCATATATATTTTATAGAATCTTATCATCCGGTCTTTGATCTCCTAGATATTAATTACACGTGCCCATTATCAACTGGTCAATCGAAATTTCATACAACCTTGTAGAATTAGGAATTAGAAATGTTCCCTTTGATCAGAAAAAGAACAGACAAGGAATTCTTATTAATAACTGGTCATTTTGATCCTTTAGAACAACTCATGAATTTAGTAGATCGTTTTCTTTTTATGAAGGCTAAAATCACTTATTTTAACTTTTTACATCATATTGTGGAGTGAATCTTGAAAGATACGAAAGATCTTTCTAACTTGCTCCTACGAAACAACTAAGAGATCCATTCGAGGAACATCATGAATTTAGTAGATCGTTTTCTTTTTATGAAGGCTAAAATCACTTATTTTGACTTTTTTACATCATATTGTGGAATGAATCTTGAAAGATACGAAAGATCTTTCTAACTTGCTCCTACGAAACAACTAAGAGATCCATTCGAGGAACATCATGAATTTAGTAGATCGTTTTCTTTTTATGAAGGCTAAAATCACTTATTTTGACTTTTTTACATCATATTGTGGAATGAATCTTGAAAGATACGAAAGATCTTTCTAACTTGCTCCTACGAAACACCTAAGAGATCCATTCGAGGAACATCATGAATTTAGTAGATCGTTTTCTTTTTATGAAGGCTAAAATCACTTATTTTGACTTTTTTACATCATATTGTGGAATGAATCTTGAAAGATACGAAAGATCTTTCTAACTTGCTCCTACGAAACAACTAAGAGATCCATTCGAGGAACATCATGAATTTAGTAGATCGTTTTCTTTTTATGAAGGCTAAAATCACTTATTTTGACTTTTTTACATCATATTGTG
>JAJOOR010003647.1:0-50608 GCA_036250505.1 Solanum acaule | reverse complement strand
CATTATAATTATGAGTACTCATCATCATATTATTTTGTTCATTCTTACAAACTGCACATGGGGATTTCAATTTGCAGGAAAAGCCAAAGATTGCTGTTGATGAAGAAACTAAAATGGCTCAGATGGTGTGCTCTTTGACAAACCGCGAGGACTGTTTATCCTGTGGAAGTTAGTGCTAAGTCGGAGATACTGATCTTGTTGTGGGTTTCTTCTATTGCCTACTGGGAAACCTCTTCATAGATAAGCCAAACAGACCTTGGCTTTGAGGAAGTTGCATGTACTGATGTTCATTAGATTAGAACTAATTATGTATATAATAAATATATATCTGGTTATAGTATAGTATATGTTTTTCTATAAACAAGGAAAAATATGCAACTCTCTTGTATTGGTAAGTGGTGTCTTTGTAATTCATTTTTACTTGAGATAGCAGCAGTGAGTTTCTCTTACAGCAACTTTAAGATTTGAAATGTGTGCAAAAATATGGAATTAATCTTGTCAATAATTTATTAGTTTAACTAAACGAGTATTGGTTTATGTATATTATCGAAATACATCTAAATCATATTGGTTTAGCTTGAGTTTAAATCTCACTTTTAACACACACGCACATATATATATATATATATATATGTATATATATTTGACTTTGCTACTTTCATTGTTTCACATACCCGAAACCTTAAAATTGTAGATCTGTCAGTGTGCCCCACCCACCCTCATTTATCTCATTTGTATTTTGACAATTTGACATGATACATATTTAGACTGTCACTATCTTTTTTCTTCTCTGAGTTAAATTAGTAAGTAGCTGTCAATCCACCTTAAATAACCTGTTGTAATTTAAAGGAACAATAGTTAAAATGATGTTTAAATTAGGATTGAATTTATAGTGCCATATTCATATTTTATGAGGATTTTATAATCTTTTGGATATTTCTTAAAATGTATTGATCGGGTGAGCTAAATAACAAATTAAAAATTTGTTATTTTATTTGTACACACTGATCAAAAGGCAAAATAGAAAAGGGTCAAAATTACCCTCGAATTATTTGAAATAGCTCATATATATATCCTTTATTTATGTTTGGGATCAAAACTATCCTTGCCGTCTATGTTTTGGACCACAAATACCCTTAAAACGTTATCTTTGCCATATGTGCTGACATGGCAGTCCAATATGGCAAAAAATCCCTTCCTCTCAATTATGTTTTCTTCCTTGTTCTATAGAATGTTCTTGTGAATTATGGCCAATACCGGGTATATAAGCAGTGATTTCAAATTCAGAGGTTAATCGTACTCTGACAATTTTACGTAAGGCAAAGTTTGGTTTTTTTGGGGTGATAGTGGAAAAGTTGACAGATAACACCCTTACTGCCACTCTACAGAACCGTACATGAGATTTTCACCTCATACGGCTCCTCATTCAATTCTTTCGAATTCATTGGATCCTTTTCCGCGTTCGAAAATCCCCCCCTTCTTCCACATCTCTGTCACAATTTTTTTTTTAAAAAAGAATATCAAATATAGTTCTTTCTTTGTTCTTGTTTGATTTATTATTTGGACTTTGAAATTCCAATTTCGAAGTACGTTGAAGTTCATTTGAGATAGTAGTTGTGTGTTGAATAATCGGGTTCATTGTTTGGGTTTTGATATCATCGAATTTGAGGCTGAAAATTAATTCTCAAGGTTGACATATGTTGAAAAACTCTTGAAGTCATTCTTTTTGTGTTGAAACTCGAAAATAGCTACTCATTTGAAAGCTTGTTGGTGAGAAATTTCTAGCTTTTGTTGGTTTTTGAAGTGCAAAAATTTGAAGAGATTTAATTGAATGTTACTAAAAATTGCTTGGATATTGCAATTGAAGCTGGAAATTGACATTTAGCAACTGATTTCTTAGTTTTAAGATTGATATTTGAAGATTTGAGTTGAAATCCCAAAAAAATATATGAAAGAGTTCTAAAAAGCTTGAAAATTTAAAAATCGATTTTGTGAATCTATGACCCCAAAACCCAAACAATGAACTCGATTCTTCAACACACAATTACAATTTCAAACAAACTTCAGCACACTTTGAAATTGGATTTCCAAAGTCCGACTACAACTCAAACAAGAACAATGGAAGAATTATATTTGATTTTCTTTTTGTGATAGGGATGAACCAGAAGAACAACATTATTGAGAGGATGGTGTTTTTTCCATGTTGGACTGCCATGTCAGCTCTAATGGCAAAGATAACGTTTTAAGGGTTTTTTGGTCCAAGACATAGACGGCAAGGGTAGTTTTGATCCCAAACATAATTAAAGGGTGTATATGAGCTATTTCAAATAGTTCGAGGGCAATTTTGACCCTTTTCCGAAGGCAAAATGACTAAATGATTCTTTTATTATTATGACTCATTTACACTATGAACAAAATAAATAAATTAAACCCCTCACCTTCGCACTTCAATTTTTCCATGGAGAAATCAATTGAATCGTTTGGAATTTAAGCGTCAATCACTATATTATATCATAATCAAGCTTTTCTTTTTTTTGAGTTTTATAATAGAGTGACCTTATTCTAACAATAGCAATAAAATCTAGTAGACCGCCTACTCTTTGACCAATTAAACCATGATTAGACACTTTTCGTATGAACATAATCACTTCACTTCACATATCCAATAATATAAAAACAAATAGTAGTAGTCCAATTTAGAATGTGTTCTTTTTTGGTTAATTATGTATGCTTATGATGTCTATTTTTGGCTGGAGTGGGGTGGTGGATTTATTTTATTTTAGATAATATAAATTTTTCACTAATTGAACGTAAGAGTGTGTAAAAATCGAACGGATTGATAAATTGAATCGAAAAAATGCTATTGATTTATTGCTATTAGGTTGACGGATTTTTAATGGTTTTATAAAAAAAAATATCGGGTTATCGATTCAATTTTGGTTTTTTAATATTGGGTAAGCCGATAACTCATTAAGGCTGTAGTAATTTACTACTTTATTCCTACATAAATATTATATATTAATCTCAGTACCTTACTAATTATTGACTTTACCCTTTAGACTTCAATTCACACTTCACGTTGAGTTTGAGTTCACAACTTCACGTTATACAAAACGTAAAAATCTAAAGTAAGAACACTATTCCTTTTAATTTCTCTTTGTGTAACACTTGTATAATTTTTTTCATGTTAGTTATTACTGTTTCAATTTTATGAACGTTTGTAAAGTTACATTATATATTGTCTTGTAGCATCAAATTGTTGGAGAAGTCATATATTTATTTTATAATCATTTTCTTATTGGTTAAACGGTTAAACTAAAAATCAAACCATTAAGGACCAAAACCAGTAAATCAAAAATCAATAAAACTATTTTATTGATTTGGTTATTGATTTAGCTTATTTAAAAATCTAAAACTAATAAATTAAATCGATAATACATAAAATCGAACCGAATCAACCAATGCGAGGTACATTACATTTCTGATAGCAACTTTTATATATATCTAAGAAATTGAAATTGAGTATGAAATTTGATTTACTCATTTTAAATATCCGTCTTTATTTATTTCCTACTGGAAATTATTAATTCTACGTTTTACATATTCATACGATTGAGTCTTTATATTTTTGAAATAGTATAATAGAAATTGCTCTATATAGGTTTTCATGTATGTATTTCATTTTAATATTCAATTATTTCAAAGATAAATTATGTTTTCTTTAGAATTAAAGAATAAAAAATTTCACTTAATACTATCCATCAATAATTTGAGGATTATACCTTAAAAATATAGATATGAAGTAGAGCTATTATAAAAATAAATAAAAAATAAATAAATTATAATTACGGACTATTAGATAATAGTAAACACAAGAAGAAAATAAAATGATAATTATAGTATCACAAGCAAATCATCATTACATAAAAATGAAACTACAAAACAATAAATTTAATGATGAGATATAATTTTTTTTTTTAAAAATAGCAGTTATAAAATAAATGTTTTATTTAATTAACAAAATATCACACAATACAATAATTTAACCACTAACAACCATCGAAACAAGTTGTTAGGTCTAGTCTCATTCTGACACATTGATAATGAGAAAAAGGCTTTTTTATATAAAAATATATCTATTCAATATTCGAAATATCTGTATTAAAGTTCAATTAGATTTAAACTCACGTGAAAAAAGTTTTATATTAATAAATAAAATAAACCCTAACTAGACGACTTTATAATCAAGAGTCAAGAGAACTCAAATCCAAATTTTTAATTTAAAATAAAAAAAATATTTATCATTTCATCACAATTTTTATATGTAATAATAGGAAAAGTTGTAGCATAAAGTTGTTAATTATAGAAACAAAAGGGATTTAAGTCAGCTCTGACCAATTCAAACATCTATTTTCTCCACACTATACTGCCTAGTATTCACATTTAAATAATATTTTCTTTATATTATTTTAGGCGATATCGTTTAATTTGATATGATATTTTTTTTAAAAAATTGATGATTTAAAACAACTCTTGAATATATTATATATGTGTAATTATAAATCATTTTATTGAAGATTTTTTTTTAGAATAGTAAAATTATTTCTTATTCATCCCATTATAATATCGACTATTTGTTTGAGCAAAATATTTTCTACCACTCATTATGTAGGAGAAGATTCATATATCTAAACTAGACATTGAAATATTTAAAATTATAATCACATAGAGTTAAAATAAGTATTTCCAAAATCGTTATTATATCCTATCTAAAATTTATAAGGAAGGCCAAAAAAATGCACTAGCAATAATAATAATAATAATTGCAGAAGGGATTCTAGATCTCATGAAATAAAATAGATTTTTTTAACAAAACTATATTAAAAAAATTAATTCAATGCTAGATTATGTGTATTATAAAATTGTACTAGGTTTAAAGCAGACAAAAAGAGAAAAGGGAGCACTTTTAGATTAATTTTAATTTGGATCTTACTATAGGACCTCTGAATATTGACAATGACAGCAGAATGTGCGCATCGATCAGTCCCTTAATAATAGTAATAACATTCTCTCCATTTCAATTTATATAATATAGTTTAATTTAATATATAGTTTAAGAAGAAAAGAACGATTTTTAAAATTTATGATCTAAAATAAATCATAACTACAGTATAATTATAAATAATTTCATTGAGAGTAAATAGACATTTTAAGACTGACTACAAAGAAATGTAAGTCATGTAAATTAGAACCAAATAAATAAATAATTTTTTTATTAAATATTGTCTTTTGTTTTGGTTCAATATATAGATAAACAATATTATTCAAAAATTATTTATTTGCATGAAGCGAGGGGAGGACATATTCAATGAGAAATATTACTTGTGAAATTTATTTTTCTAAAAAAAATACTTTTAAAATTTTTGGATCAAAACTTACCAAATAGCTTTTTATAATTTTGGCATATTTATATAATTTTCAAGAATCTTAAGTACTGTTTATTTTCCCAAAATATCAAATGGTATTTTCATGTAATATATGATGATTTTTTTTTTATTTTCATCATATCATTAAAGAAATTATGAAATACTGGCTGCTAAACTGTATTATGTGTTGTAAACGTTTACTTTGATAATAAAATGAGATAGTTATCAAGAAAATAATAATTATGTAGTTGAATAAAAAATGACTTTGACTTAAATATAAAGTTGAGAGCAACATGGATTATAGTACAGTAATAAGATTATTGTTCTATTCTTAATCAGAAGTCTCGATTTCAAGCTTTGAGTATAAATTTTTTTTTGTTGAAAGTATCACTCCTAAATGAGCTCTATAATGTGTGCGCAATTTAAATTTCATCACTACTCTAATGCAAATTTCGAATGAAAAATCAAACATAAAAATATTGAAAATGCAAGATAAATATATAATTAGTTGGACGGAGGCAAAATATAATTATGAAGAAAGACGTTCTTCACCCCTTTTTTTTGTACAAATTAAATGTCTTTTAAGAAGACTAAGTCAATACTGAAAATTAATTGCTCATCCAGAAGGTGAAGAAAAAAGATATTGAGAAATATAAAAAATTATCTTTTGAAGTCAATTTTGAGGAGTAATTACATGACTTTACTTTTGTTATGCACCCTTCACTTGGGGAACTATAAAAATTATTTAATAATATAACATGAAGAATTAATTTAAATAAACACTCACTCAATCGCTCCAAAAAAAATAGCCCATAAATAAATAACATATATACAATTGTGTATTTTCAGTAAGTAAAATAATTCATTTATATTTACTATAAAAATAAACAGTTAATAGTGTTAGCTATTGTGTAATGATCCTTAACATTAACGCTACAAAGAGATTCAATTCATATTTAAAGTTTATGAATTCTTACCGTATCCCACATTAATATATATATATATTTTCAATGTGGTAATTAAGTTATCATTCTTATTAAGTAATCTATTAATGTTTGTCATAAGATTTACTTTTGGAAAAAAGCCTTAATTTTTCTTTGTAGTTCCACGAAAAAGTTATGTACATACATATATTTTACGGGCAATCAAATACCCCTTAGCTATAAATAAGAATTGTGATAAAGTGGTAAATATTTTTCTATTTGTAATTAGAGATCTCGAGTTCAAGTTTCTTTAGATACATAGTAATTTTTGTTGGGGAGTGATTTACCTTTTAATGTGAGATTTTTCGATGCGAATCTAAATTTAGTCAAGCTCTAACATGAATATTGAACAACCAGTCGGAAATATAAAAAATACCCCTATCATTTTGTTGACATAACACCACTTTTATGGTCTAAGTGCTCCACATGTGTTATGTGCATCAGCGCCACATCAACATGCACCGCGTTAACAATACAATTTATAAAAAATTAAAACTTTTTTTTTCGTTTTTTCCATGCTACCACAAACCTCCATTACCATTTAATTATGATTTTTCGCAAAATAATTTAATTGTATAAATATTTATTCATATAAGCACAAATTGAATTAAACACTTTATGCAATTGTAACAACTTTTTTTGCCACCTTAGCCTAGGTTGGGGCAGTGCCATAGCCATATATAGTAACCTATAGTCAGCCGAACACTTCTCGTGAAGAAATTATAATATATATAAAAAATATTTTGCATATACATATATTAAATTTTACACAGTTCTAACGAAACTCTTCATCAAAAAATTATATATATATATATATATATATATAGCATTTTTCATATGTATATATTATATTTTGAACACTTTAACGAAATTTCTGATTTCAACCGCGAGAGCGAAAGTAATACAAAGCCAATTAGGAGAATATTTTCCATTTCCTTTCTTTTCTCAATAGAATTATCTTATTCGTTGTACTTGTACGAATAGTACATCAAAAGAGAAAAGAAAAAGTAAAACTTCTAGTATGTTTGCTAGAAATTTCAACACAGTACAAGATGACTTTTTTTTTAATTTTTATTTTGAAATGTGGTCAGAAAATTAAATAATAGACAATTTTTCAAATGCACATGAGAATAATTTGAATATTAATTCATTTATTTTTTTAGCCAGCACTTTTTGAATTTGTTATATATTCCCAACTTGTAGTTTACTAAGTAGTATTTTTATAAAAAATCCCACTTGGATACAATAATTAAAAAAAATGTAAGAAATAAATAAATGTATCACTGCAAATTATCTCTTCATAGGCATATGCAAATTTAATCATTGAATATAGAATTTATTTCCTTTTATATTTTAGAAATGGTCGACATAATTTCAATTGTTTTGATTCGAACTGTTCAAGAATTGATAAACACGTGAAGATGGATTATATAAGTAAAATAAATAGACACACACCGTTTATTTATCACTAGTAATATTATCTGCTTTAATCAGAATAATGTGAAGCCTTTTTTATTTATAAAAAAATATATTCAATATTATCGCACTTTAATTTATCGATATAATCTGCTTATTATACATTATTCTTTAGCTCTTAATATCCATCATGAGTCTTTATTACCTGCACATATATATGTCTAAGTTACACTTATTATATATAATAAATTTTGATTGTTATTAATGAATATTTTTAAAATTATAATTTAAGACAAAGTTTAATAGTGGGGTTGAAATAGGTAGTTAAAAAAAGACAACTAGAATAAGACGGGGTTGAGAGGAGTTTGATTTTTAAAGTGTAATCGATCTTTATCGTACATCAATTGGTGAAAATAAATAAATTTTATTCAATAAGGATTGTGGTGAAGTAATAAGTTAATTAAAAGTTTTGTATTTGAATTTTTTTATTATAAAATCGCCTTTGTTAAGCTACATTTGATCCTTCAATATATATTTTTGACGTGAATTTAAATTTAGTAGGTTTTCAATGCAAATAGGACTCTGAATAAAAAACAAAAAAATGTTAATATAATTTTTTTTTATAAATTGACTCTCAAAACCAAAAAATGATAGCATAATATATATATAAATGTGCTCTTTAATTTAGCTTTATCTGATAACTATGCCTTTCAATTTCGGATGTATACCAGTAGATACTTAAACTTGTATAGAATTCATGAATAAACAAACGCATATGTCCTACTTGTCGTCCTACGTAGCAATTCACGTCCTATAAGCATCCTACGTGTACTATGTCACGCAGGGGCGGACCCACCCTTAGCTAAGGGGTGTTTCGTCAGAAAATTACATTGTATATAGAGGTCAAATTTTGGTTTAATAAATATACATGAGTATTAACACCCCTTGACACAAGTTAAAGGTTTAATCTAATGGTTAAGACATTGCGAAAATTTCTCGAGGGTGTGTGCTTTAGTCCTATTAGCCTCATTATATTATATTTTTTACTATAACCATTAACACCCCTTAGTGACAATCCTAGATCCACTATCAGCTAACCTAAATTAAAAAATATATATATTTATATATTATGCCAAAATAACTATTACTCCCTCTGTCTATTACTTGTCCATTTTTTACTTGACACACTTATTAAGAAAATAATAATTGATATAGTAAGTTTACCATTTTATCCCTATTAATTGATAGGATTAATTTCAAAATCAATTTACTTATTGAAAAGATCGTACCTTTTTAAAAAATATTAACTCTCTAAATAAATTAAGGATATGATAGACAAAAAATATTATCTTTTTTTGATTTGCCAAAAATGACAAGTAAAAATGGACAAGTAAATAAAGAACAGAAGGAGTAATATTTTGAAATCAAAGACGTGTACAAGTAAACACTTAAACTTGTATAAAATTGAACAAATACACATTCGTCCTGCATAACACCCTACGACAATTTTGTGTTTTACGTGACGTCCTACATGTATTATGTCATGTAGGATACGTGTATCTACTTGTTTAGTTTTACATTATTTTAAGTGTCTACTTATGCTACTCAAAATTAAAGAACATAATTATCCACTAAAACCAAATCAAGGGTCATATTCAGACATTATGCCGAAATCAAATAGACTTGCAAAATGGGGTCCAAATGGTACACACACCAAACAAATAGAAATATTAAATGAAGTTAAAAGATTGTAGGTTAATAAACAATTATACAAAAGACCCATTCCGCGTTCTCCATGTCGGCCTTTTTAACTAAACTTTCTAAAAGCGGCACCTTTCACTTCTCTCACATATAATATATAGTATTTTTTTTATATTCACACCTCTTTTTATTTATATTTTGACTTTCACACTAATAGCAACCTTTGTTTTGTTGCCCCACTTGTTAAGAAAAAGATTATTTATGGACCGACTCTTTATTTGGCGGGCGTTTTTTTAAAAAAAATTGTTTTTAATTTTGTCGACTTGTTGTGTTTATATATAAGAACTACAAACACACATTTGACATTATTATATTCTAACAGTCGTTTGTTCTTGTCAACTTTTGCAATTGCTGCAAAATATACAAATATACATGTGTAATATTATTCATTACAAGGTGGCGAATTCGAATGATAATTGGAGGAGGAGGAGGAGTACTAGACAAGATGATGATAATGAACAAGAGATTAATGTGTTTGATACGATGTTTCGAGGGAATATTAATAGAGAAGAAGAAATGTCTGTTATGGTTTCTGCGTTAACTCATGTTGTTGTTGGTCATCATCCTGAAAATGTTGAAAATCATCATCAAAATAATACATCAAGTTCTAGGGGTGTTGGAGAAAAAAGAGGACGTGAGGAAGAACCGTTGTTATTATTACATGGAAGTAATTCTTCTCATATGACATTATCAGGTATATATTTTCCCCTTCCATCCGTGTTTACGTATGTTGAAGACATAATTAAGTAACAATGTAAACGAGATTGTCATACACTTCAATAGATAATCAAATTAATCTGTACTAAACATGGATCGATCGGAGTAAATTCAAAGTCCTTGTTTTGTGGTTTAATCATTTAGCTAGCTAGACTAATTTAGATTGGTGCTTCCAACCAGAAAATCTCCAAGTCTAAACAATATTGTAATGCTAAGTACAGATGAGATGACAAATGAAGTATTATATATATTTCCTGGTATTCAATCTATTTATGATGTATATTTACATTTTAGCATATGTCTACATCACAAAATTTGTTGTCATTTAGAGCTGATATACCTCTCATTATGAAAGTGGTTCATATATGCCCCTACTGTTATACAAATGGCTCGCATATGACAAAGTTGAGGGGTAAATTGTTGCATCTGTCTTTTTGTTTTTGTATGGAATGTTTTTGCATGACAATACATATATCGCCAAGGGTCTTGTCAGTAACAGTCATTCTACCTCTGAGATAGACGTAAGGACTCCATTTTATGATAATATACTGAGTATGTTGTTGTCGGTATTGACAAATACATATATATCAAATTATGTTATATAGGTGGTGAAGGTACAAGCATTAGGACAATTACAAGCAGCACACCAACAACAGAAGCAACATTTATATACACTAGTTCAACAAACAATGATCATCAAAATAGCAGTACTGATCAATCCAATAATACGAATGATAATCAACTAAGACGACGATACAGAGGAGTTAGACAGAGGCCATGGGGAAAATGGGCAGCTGAAATAAGAGATCCATATAAAGCAGCGCGTGTTTGGCTAGGTACTTTTGATACTGCTGAAGGAGCTGCTAGAGCTTATGATGAAGCCGCTCTTAGATTTAGAGGTAGTAAAGCAAAACTCAATTTCCCAGAAAATGTTAGATTATTGCCTTCTTCAATTCGACAAACTCCAAATACCCTTTACTCTGTTTCTTCTGAACCCAACCCAATCGTTCACACTTCTTCTCTGTATCCTTCCAATTTTATCGGACATTCCTCCAGGGACGTGGAGACTATAGTTCCCACTTCTTCTCTGGACCGTTCCAATTTTATTATTGGACTTTCCTCTAGGGATGAGAAGCCAATAGTTCACACTTCATCTCTGTATCGTTCCAATTTTATTATTGGACATTCCTCTAGGGATGTGGAGCCAATAGTACACACGAATCGTTCCAATTTTACTGAACATTCCACTAGGGATGTGGAGCCTATAGTTCAGTGTTCTTCTCTGTATCGTTCCAATTTTATTGAACGCATCCCGAGAAATGATCCAATAGTTGATCAGATGGTGCAGCAGGGAGCATATTTTCCATATTTTCAGGCAGGTAATACTAGTCAGAGTACAAGTGGAACTGATTTTCATCAAGCTACAAATTCTTCTAATTGGTCAAATTATGATCATCCTCCTTCTTCATCTGGATAATTTTATTATAAGCCTAATATATAATTATGTCATTTAACTTGGCTTCAGCTGATATCTATATGATAATTTTGAGTGTGCACAAATAAACACTTAAATTTGTATAAAATTTTATAAATAAACATAATCGTCCTAATGACAATTTTGTGTCATATGTGGCTGTTCTACATGTATGATGCCACATATGATGTTCGTATCTACTTGTTTAATTTTATACAAATTTAAATATTTACTTACGCACACTCATAATTAAAGGACATAAATATCGGCTGAAACAAAGTTACAAGTTTATACTACTAGAATATTTTTTTCATCTTCCTGGAAGATTTTGACTAGCTAGTAGTTATTTTTTTTAGGAATGTATTGGTGAACAAGAATTGGCCACGTGGATGAGGTCCATTTTTTTGGTCATGTTTTGGGATGTATTTAAGTGAGAGGGAGTTGAAAAAACGATGTTGAAAGGACTAAATATCTTTTTTTTTTTTTTGGCGTGTGAATTTAGAACTACTTATCCTTTTATTTATGATTATGATGCCAATTTTTTGTACATGATTCACTTATATCAATTGTGATATATGCACCAATATATATTATGAAGTATGTCAAATTTTACTATAATGTTATATACTAATACCGGCCATGCCAATATTTTTATTTGTTCCACCATATGGAAGTATACAATTTCACCAAGTTAAAGTATTTGAAACTTTTTACTTAATTTAGTTTTTGGTGTCATGTATAAATATGTAGAGGCAAATCTAAGATTTTAATAGAAAATAGGATAGATGTATTATAATGATAAAACGGACTTAAGATTTGTATTAAATAGAGGTTCTTACCATTAAGGCATTAACTGATCATTACATTTTTAAAATTATAGGAGTAAAATTAAGATTAAATTCTTCATACAATTTTAATAATTTCAAGATAGGGAATGTCATGTAATGTTGATGATAAAGTTGAAAATGATACAATATTTTTAGAACCAGTTATCCGTAAGGAAGCACTAATCGTGTCTAGAACTCTTCACAATTTTTTGGTGCAGATAGAGAAGACATCAGAACTTTTGGATGCAGTAAGAAAGTTTGAGATGAGCTTCAATTAGATTTAAATTTTAACAAAAACCACTACAATCATATTTCACTAAATTTTGTAATTTTAAAATAAAATAAAATTATAATATTAATAAGATCATATATTTATATAAGAAGCTTCCAAAAATATATTATCATTTTATCTTATCGAAATCAGTATTTTTTCCATTGACCCAAGCCAAGATCGGGATCTAGAAGCCCACCTTTCATCTCACGTGCATTATTAGTTTGACTAATTGTGGTCTTACTATTTGTACTTGCAAACAAAGCACGTGCCCTAAGTCAATTAAATTTGAATTAATAATATTCTACAAGAATGAAAAATTCAAAAAAATTCACATACAATATAAGAATCATTATACAACATCCAGAACTTGAACATTACCCCTCAAATTTATTCCATTTCAATTTTGGTGTATTAATAGGGTCTTGTAATAAAGATTCTATTAGTGGGATCAAGGTCAACAATTTAAATTTAAGAATAAAATTCTTATGATAGGATAATATTCTTTTTCATATCGACTAATAGAATTTTAAAACACTCCATTCATGTCATAAAATATATCTATTTATATCTCACTTCAACAGAAAATTTCATGTATACGTGCATGAATAACACCTTTTTGTGTAAGACATGAGAGGGCTAAGTTTAATTAGTTAAGTAGAGGGATATTTTTAAGATTGTCAATAGTTCGAGGACGGACACTATAACAGAAATAATTTTTAGCAGCAACACATATACACATTATTAAATAGTGCTAAAGTCTTTCCCGGCATTAGTTAATTGTCATTGAATCCAATGTCGCTAAAGGCTTTTGGGACATATCTAAAGAGTGATATGCCGCTAAAAATACATATATAGCAGCAATTAAGCTATTGTTGTTAATTAATTGTCGCTAAAGATTATTTTTGATGTAGTGGAAACTAATAATTTGCGCCAAGTTCAAGAATGTTTTCAAAACTTCTCTCTAGTTTTTTTTATTTAATGGACATATATAAATTGAATAACAATAACATATTCAGTCTAATCCTACAATTGAGGTTTGAAAAGAGTAGAATGTATGCATACCTTATGAAGTAAAAATATATATAATGCAAGTTTTCAATGAAAAATATAACATAAAATTAGAATAATAAAACATGGCTAAAAAATTTAAGAAGTTGATATAATAATATTGTAATGATGTTGAGCTAAATTTGATAAGGTGATACATATAAAATATTGAAATAGTGTTTGTTGCAATTCTTGAAATTTGAAGAATACACCAAAGAGCAAATTTGATCTTTTTGTAAATATACGACAATAAATTTTGCATAATGCAGAATGTTTGACTGTTTGGGAGATTTTGAAATATTCAATCATAAGCGAGTAGAAATTGTGAAAGAGGAATAAAAAAGATAAATGCAAAAATAATAACGTAGGTTCATGTTCATCGTCTGATTATAAATAAAGCAATAAAAAGATACTATAATTACCTAAAACTATTTCATTTCTCTTTTCAAATTTAGCAATGTCCCAAAAAATTGAGATCTCAAATCATTGCTTTAGTAGCCTTATAATTGAGCTCTGATCCTACTATTTTACTTACAAAAGTACGTGCCCTAAGTCAATTAAATTCGTATTAATAATATTCTAAAAGAATGAAAAATTTCAAAAAAATTCACATAAAATACAAGAATCATTATACAACTTCCAGAACTTCAAGAACATTTCCCCTAAAGTTTATTCAATTTCAATTTTGGTGTATTAATAGGGCCATATAAAGATTCTATTAGTGTGGTCAACGTCAACAACTTATATTTTAAGAACACAATATTCGTAGGATAATATTCTTTTCATATAGACTAGTTCAATAAACAAAATAAAAATTGGTACAAATAATTTTTTTTTTTAATATTCAGCACAATAAACTAAATGATCTTATATATATATTGTTAGATAGAAAAGTTTACTGATGATCATCCTTATATTCTATAGACAAACTGCCAATCAACACTATTAGGAAATAAGAAATTAACGATAGGATAAAATGATGGTTTTTGAGCTAAAATCTAGTTTTTGAGTTTTTCTAAAAAAAAATTTAAAATTTAGTCCAAAATTTGTATTTTGTAACAAAAAGAAATGTTCATCAATTATGACTTTAATTATAATTTTATCTACCCAACCTCTCATTAAACACGCTCTTATTAAAGAGATTGCTCGTAGAATATGAGAAGATTATATTAAAAAATAACTAAACTATCGATGTTATATTTTTCTCATAAACCTAAAAGCCTCATCATTTATGAAAATAATTAAGAAATTTCTAAAATCTTACAAACCATAGCTCATAAATAAGATATTCAAAATATCCAGAGACACCATATTTAAATATTTTCAAAAACAAATAACACTAATCTTTTTCTTTTTTTTGCTGATGTTTCTAGAGCCACATTTACCTACACACTACCCTTTTACAATCCACAAAGGCCCTTTTACATTATATGATGTTTGACTTGGCATAACAGCCTTTTTGAAAAAGAAAAATCTTCGAGAACTTGTGGTCTAAAACAATCCATGATTTACAGTTGCATGTAAACCAAATAACGATCTAGATATTATTTTCAAAATATATATTTTTCACACAGATAATGCAGTGGTTGAGATCGTTTTAAAAGGGTAGAAGAATCCCATTTTCCTTTTGCTAACCCCTAAAAGAAGCAGCATTTCAAAATAAAACTAAAGCGCTGATGAATGTGATAAATGAGTAAATAAGCATTAATGGAACTTGACATCTCTGATCTCTTAGCATCAAACCTAATTTTTTGCTGGTCACAATGAATAAATCATGCGGAGAAAACATCGATAAAGATACAAAATGGGGGAAGAAATTGAAACTCCAATAACAACGAGAAAAGCAAGCAGGCAAATCGTGATAGTACAGGCAGAGGAATAAAGATTTGCGAGTTTTTGCTCCTGTTGCTTGTTCCTCAGAATAGAGTACTGCAAAAAGGATTTCAACTTTGTCACAATGAACGTCCAGACCAGAATTGCTATAATTGATGTAAGGCTCGGCTTGGCTCTACCTGTAGAGTTGTCCAATCCAAAGTCTTCTAAGCCTTTAGTGCAGCTTTGTGCACCATTGTTTCTTTGTGGATCTGGTGGCAACTCTTTTCGACAAGGTCAAGCAGCTTCTCCAAATTAGAAGCCCAAGAATTCAAGATGTCATTGCTGTCTTTTGGGGGTTGGAAACAGACAATACCCATAGGTCTGTCTATCTTAGCAACCAAAGCTTTTGACACAACCATTTCAGATAGGTGCTTCTCCGCTTCCTGAAAAAACCAAAAGAAAAGAAGATAAGAAATCACCAGACAAGTAAAACGATTATGTGACAGCTGCAACATCTAAACAAACGGTGCTCAGTAACAATGAAGAGAAAATAGAATGGTGATTACGTTTTCAGTTCCAACATTTGAAAGTTAGTGCACAGAAGGTAAAGATTGGGAACCTCTAGCAACTCTCCACTGAGTTATGTCTACAACATTTTTTTTTCACACTGTTAACCTTATTTACTATTTTAGTGCAAAGGTATAGCAAATTTCCCGCCATCAGCAAGAGCCAGAACAAGGATCTTAACTATCGTGAACCAGTTCTGAATTAACAAAGCTAACAGCCAATGTTTTTCACAAGCACAAAGTTATATTGCTGCAAGGCACAGAGAGACCCCAAGACTTACAGTGGCCCTCGGCCTTTGCACTAAGGTTTAGACCACATTCACTTAATAATAGCAGGACCTCTCTAAATACCACCAAAGCTTAAGTAAAACATATAGGTATTGTACACAATACTTGAAACAAATTAGGAAAAGCAATAAACTAAACACGCACCTGAATATCGAGGCACAATAAAACTGCCAGCCTCTTCAAGGTTATTCTTGAGTAGTATTTTGAGACAACAAGGATGTTCTGCAAGGAAAATAGTACTTAGAAGTGAAACCACAATTCAAGAGGAAAATGGACGGCAGCATAGATCAACTTGACAAATGCCATTATGACAAATCATCCAACAGGAGAACTAAAAGTGAGCCCTCAGATATTACATGCTCTATAACTCTCAGTTTGAGATCTTCGGCAGCCTTGTCCCCCAAAGTGCCACCAGGCATATTCTTCTCATTTTCAAACTCATCCTTGAATGTGTTCCATAAAGCAGTCCACTGAATGACCTCCATGGTAATCAATTGCTTCAGAAGTAGCCTGAAGCAAAAAAAGAAGATACCAAAATTATCATTAGCCCGAAGCTGGTTTCCCACTAGTGTAGAGGGTGGAAGAAAGTTGTAAATTTCTGAAAAAACAGTTGTTGGATAAAAGATAAGAACTATTTCCTTCTGAGCATGCAAAATTCCAGATTTATATTGAAATATAAGATACTAGATAAGTTAGTCAAGTAGTAGCATAAGGTTATATACATGCTCATTACTTGATATTTCTGTTGAGAGTTTCATTTTTGAAATGTTAGTTTAAGAAAATAAGGACTTCAAAGATCCATTTATCATTGTATGACTCTAATCTCCTTCAGCCTTAACGTGCAAGACACATATCGAATAAGCAAACATTGCGACAATGCAAAACCCGATGAACCAGACTAGAACTCTACTGCTCCAGTCAGTTTATTGTGTGTGGTAGGATTTGACTAAGGAGGAAGTGTAAGATGGTTCAGTTGACATTTCTACTACATTAGTAATCGAAGAAAGTATTAAGACAGTTTCTGAAAGCTAATTTGTTACGGAAACATTGGATGAATATGTGAATAGTAAGAAAAACTTAGATTCTTGAAATTTCTGAAAGATGCAGAATGATATTGTTGATGGACGGGTGGCGAACATCCTCGACATCCCAAAATAGAAATTGCTATATGAACTTGACTTGCCCCAAAGGAAGTATAAAATATTTATCATCAAATGGCCTATAACCACACAGAATGAAATAATTTCCACACAAGGAGTTGACGGCAATTGGCAAAATTTTGAGAAATCTTACCCCACAAACCCAAATATACAAATGCAAAGATAATATATCGATAAACATAGTTATTCCATTTTTTTTAATAAGTAGCAACAGTAAACATAATGCAATAGAGTTTTTTGCACGGAACCTGAAATGAGGAATTTCTGAAAGGTTTTTGTCCTCCAAAGTTGAGTTATGAAGACTTGATTGCATAGAATCATGGGGAGACAATACCAAGTACCAGCAAATTTTCCTCAGAACCTACATGAAATAACAGAGTTTAGCACACTGGTCGATTAATCATTATCTGCAATTAATCCTCTTAAAGATTTGGAATCTCAAATACAATGATGAGCTCCTCTATCTACATTTATACATGTCTACAAATCAAAATGTTATTGAAAAAAAATAATGCCTGATCCACTAAGAAAGGGCCTCTAATAACAACTTAAGTTAACAAAATAGAATATATTGTATCTTATTTATCAGTGACTTCAAGTTACCAAAATAGAATACGTCCATCCATCCACACATTTTTCTCCTAATAATATAATCTTGGACTCTAAAACCTATAAAATAATGTTACATTTATTTAATCTTCTGGAGAACAATCAATGGTCTGTAGAAAGAGTATTCACCAGACTAATGAATCTTCCTCCTCATTAGCCTTTATGTTTCTCTTCGTATTATTCACACTTCTGCATTTACACATTCTTGTTTTCTTCTTAATCTAATTATCTCCAAGACTTATGCCATAGTTCGAAATTTGTTTTCCTTCTGCCCAAGCTTATGTTACAGTTGCTTTTACACACATAAATTGGCATAGATGCCTATTGTACTTCAAGATGTTCAATGACCAACACGGGTAGACTAAGAGCTGGTTTGGATTGTGGCTTATTTTAGGTGTTTTAAAGCCAAAATAGCTTTTAAGCAGTTTTGTAGTGTTTGGGGAAAATAAAAAAGTGCCTATAAGCACATGTTTTTAGGCCAAAATATCAAAAATAAGCTAAAAGCCATAAGTTAAAATTTCTAAATTATGGCTTTTGGCTTTATGTGTCATAAGCCAAAAGGTAATCCAAACAGGCTAAATGATAAAGCTCTCTTCTTTTTTCCCCATATGATCATCTTTCTGACAGATGAAAATGATGCCGACCCCCTTAACTAGGAAAATGAAAAAGATGCCGACCCCCTTAACTAGGAAAATGAAAAAGATGCTGACCCTTATCTTGTGAGATGAAGAGAAGCCTGACTAGCTGCATAAGAATACAAGCCGAACTCACAATTATCATATGATGCCAGAGAAAAACAAATCCTATTCCTTCTCTTCTTAAATGATTCGTTTCCAATAAAGGGAAGAAAGACAGAGTGTCTCTTTATAAATTTGATATATCTGATGGTTTTGTATCACCTCTACTTGATGTAGCAATTAGAATTTTCATGTAGGTGTAAATTAATTTAATTGTCACCTAATTTTAAAGCTATGCAACAGTGCCATATCTGTCTCAACAGATTAATAATTCCCAACCCGTGTTACTTTTGTCAGAGTTGGTACCTTATATTGATAAATCAATTTAGTTGTCACATTATTTTGAATTTTTTTTTTGATGAAGTGAAATATCATTTAAGGCATCCAGGCAAATGATATTGTGCAGCAGAATGATTATTGTTATATTTTTCTGTAAGGAATTGCTCATTAACCAACACTACATTTTATAGACGTACTACTTTAAAAATTCAAAACTGATTGTCTATCGAATAATACCACAAGCACCATCTTGAAATTATAAATTATTCAGAATGCGAGTAATGCATGAAAGGGACCACTTACTGGTATCCACTGTGCTGGGTCTTCTTTCACGGAAGGGATCTCATATATAGCCTTGTAACAGCGACATATTTCAAGGTAATCATTGCTATGTGAGTAATACCTGCAAAATAAGTAGAACAAATGATTCCAGTTTAAGATGCACAAATGCAAAAAAAGATCTTCACCTGAAACCATTCATTCATCTAGAGCTATATCACTCTAAATAAGTAAGCATATCAGGCCTTAGGATTGATGACCTGCTAAATCAACAGTTAAGAAAATCATGCAAGGTCACTCCCGACCTAAAAGAAATTGGAGAAGTGGCAAGAACTATTCTATGATAAATAAAATAAACTTCCATTTACATTTGATAGGTGATGCAACTTTGAAAGACCTTTACCACTTCAAAACCCAGTATCAGCTTAGGTGACTCAAATTTATAGGGTGTAGATGAGCATAACCATGTCATTTAATTGTCATGTATTCTGAGACAACTTCAATAACTTCTGATCATCTTGAAAGGAAGTGCAAAGTATAGCAGAACTAAAATTGTCTTCTAAAGTTTAGTTACCTACTCCCAATGAAATTTAAAGAATGGAAGTCCATTCACAAATAAACCAAAGCAGAGAGAGCAAATATGGAACTATCTCAAACATGCAGCTCAGGAGAAACTTGCTTCAGTCTCTAATAATTCAACGGCATCCAAGGATCTCTTTGGATAAAAGATATGAACCTTTTCTACAAAAAAGAAACATTTCTGACAAAGCACAGATAGCGTTCCCTTTAATCCTTTCGTACAGTTGATAAGGGGAGGAAACTAGAATTCTCATAGACAACTAAAACATATACCAAAATGAAGACAATCAGAATTTTTATCCAGAAAACATGTTTAATCCATACTCAAAATGTAAGCAAGATGTAGATCCAATGAGCAAATAAGCAAGTTATGTGTCTTAGATACTAATATCTTCAGTTCAGATAGCATAAATCACCAAAACTAAGGGCAGAAATTGCAAGCTTTAAGTATGAACACATTAACTATTCAAAGTTCTTTTAAGAAAATAAATTATGTTAGATTAAAATTATACTCAGTTTGCATGAATGTGCTGAATGCTTGATAGCAAGAAGGGTGTTGCATTCATCAATTCTAGAGAAGGTAACTTGCTAAGTCCACATTTAAAACATAATCAGATGTACCTAATCATTAATTGATAGTAGATCTGCTTCAACTCCAGCAGTGACGGAATATCTGCAGCAGGCTCCTCGACCACATTTTCACCCTCCTTTGCTTTCTTCTTTTCTTTAGATGGATCAGCTTCAAACACTCTGGGATTGATCTTTCTTGAGAGTATTTGAGCACGAACATAATCTTTGTGATCTAAGCATAGACGAACCTGCAATATTCAGCACCACACAGTTAGTCCAAAAGCATGGTCTCATTCAAGTTTTGGGTAGAAAGGGAAGGAAGAGTTTTACCCATCAAAAAGGAGAAAAGAGAAGGAAGAGTATCACATACTTGTTCAAGAATAAAGGCTATCTTTTCAGTTTTTGCCATCGCTCCAAAGGTTTCAACCTGTTAGTTAAGCCATGGACACATTACATTGTAAGTGGGAAAAAACATAAAGAGTAAGGACCAGAATATTGCAGTTAGACATCAATTGCACAAAGCAAAAAAGACCAAGAAGACACCAAAGTGAAGGTCAACAAACACTAACCGCAACTTCTTGCATCAAATCAGCAGCCTCGCCTATGAGTTTTTGTTCTTCTTTAATCTTAGCGAGTTTCTTAATCAAGCGAGCTCTCTCAATCTCAACGTATATCTACATTCCAGATCAAAGTTGCTCAGTAGGAAAGAGACTCAAATTGCAGTGATGTCTTAATCAAAATGAAAACACGCTCACCTTTCCTGCAGACACACTGTTGAGTGTTTTGATAAGTTCTATCTTGGTGTCAAGATCGGGCGTCTGGTCAATGTACTGCATGGCTTGTTGGACCATGGCTTGTACAGCCTGCAGAAATACCAGAAAAAAAACCAAGCATATTATAATAAAGTTTAAAGAGGACAAATGAACCCGTAGTATCATGCATCAGAGTCATCGCAACTTGACAAAGTGCTGCAATGCCACAGGTATATTTTTCTTGGGAATGGCTCATTCTATACACATATAAATGGGAAAAAGGAAGAGCATAACTAAAAAGGCATTTCATATATGGAATGGACAGGACTCGGGAGCTTACAAATACTCTAGTATACTTGCCTGATTTTCTCAAAACACAAGCACATTGGTAGCCAATTGCCCAAGCATTCATGGATGAAGCCACAAAATGCATGTTCCCCGGTAGATGGCAAGTGAAAACAAGTAAAGGCAAAAAAATTCTAATTAAGCACCAAGCAAATGCAATCCAACTTCTTGTTAATTTTTCAGTTGCCTAGGCCTCATCATGCTATGCAATTCCATGGTTCAAATACTTCCTTGCATCCTTGGCCATTGCATCTCTAAGTAATTTCTATTTTTTGTTTCAATAAGTTCTATACAGAAGTAGTGCTTAGTAGAAATACCTGTCCCCTAGGGCAAACACATCCAACCACCCATGATCACTTACTCACCTATACCCCAAATCCAACATTCTCCCAGATAATTTTTTGCAGTCATAGGAAACCTAGCTTAAAAGTTCCACACATATAAAGCTGCTAACCCACAATTTGGTTGCCAACATAGGTTTCTGTTTTTGTATCTTGGTCGTAGCCGACATTTTTCCTTGTATCTCACCCCTCCTTACCTCTATTTGTTTGGATATGATTCCTAGCTTTTCTTTTGGACCTCTCCACTAACATCACTAACCAAGAACTTTGTCCCTACATTCATACTTTCCAAATTCATTTCCAAGAGAGCTCAAATGTGTCTTCATCTTCTTTTTTGGACAAGGTAAAAGCTCAAATATGTCTTCATCTTCTTTTTTGGACAAGGTAAAAGCTCAAATGTGCGTTTACCTATCTTTCATTTTATTCAAATCGTACTAATCCAGTTTCGACCATTTATATTCAACAACCATAAATATGAATATTAGATCTAGAGGTCGAGAAATCAAATGTTGCCCTGAAATATAATCCTAATAAACAACTCCATCAAAACAATGAAAAGGGGAATTGCAAACGAAGCAATCTCTAAAGTAGTTCATCAGTAAAACAGGCAAAATCTCGGCGCAACATAGCAATTGTGAACAACAACATACCCAGTGAAATCCAAATAAGGATTCAAACCTGCGCACTAACCATCCTCTATGTATTTTCCTTACCAGCACTTCTTATGCTGGAACACAACAATGTGAGACTCTCTTCAGTCTTTACTTCTTTTTCTTAATGATCGAGACCCTACAAAACTTGGGGATAATGGGCCCACCCTTATTCTACCCATCTCCACTAAATGCAAAGCTTAGTTCGCATAGTGTAAGACTAGCAAGTTCCTCAACCTTTGTTTTATACTTAAAAGAGGCAAAATTCATCCAACACCCCTATCAAGTAGTACCATTTTTTAGCAGTGTTAAAGTGGATGGGATGAGAGTTGGTGTTCCCGTATCACTTAAAAAACAAACAGGATAACTTTCCACTTTTTCTAAGTAGACCCCAGCCTATCCAAACTTTTGCTATGTTCATGGAAGCATTCATAGGTAGTCCCACATATCTTTTTAATCAAATAAACTAAAATACTAAGCACTACTTTGTGCTTTTGCTTTTCCAAAGTCCAAACAAGGGAAAGAATCTCACTTCCATTCCTTTTGTACCAAGCAAAGTATAGAGATGACCCTATCCTCTCATCTAGACCTAGAGAAGAATATTAACCCGCCCTCACCTACTTCCTCATGTTACAAGTCTGCTAAGCCAAAACTGATAGAGTTTTGAATTACACACTAAGGAATCAGCAAGTCTACATGCTCTTTCCATTGAATTTACAGCAAGACTACAAGAGCAAGGAAGAACCTAGAAAGTGTATTATAGCTCTGGCATATCATACATACTGTACAAACAATTATACTAATACATCGAAATTTATACATTTCAGAGAAAGAACTCAATTATTTTGATACTATGAATCAGAAAAACAAAAAGTGAAAAAAAAAAAGAGGACGGTCGGAAAGTAAGTCCAGTACATTGCCCTCTAAGTTCAAAACATGCCTTCTATCAGCATATCACAGGTGGGTTCATCAAATCAATTTTGCTTATGTGATGGTCAAGATCAAATTTTGCTTATTTACTCAGTAAAGTATTACTATATGAAACTCAATAGGTCAAATCAAAACTTCAATTACGTGAAAAATCAAAATCTTTAGGTGCTACCAACAGCTTAAGGGCACGTAATAATATACTGATCTCTAAAACTTCCTACTTTTTCCTTCACATAATTTAGCAAACAAAAACATGATTTTCAAGACCAGATTCATAAACAAACCAAAACCCAAATTTTAAAGTTGTAAAAATCAGCTAATTAATAAATAAATAAAATAGACAAACATGCCTGTTTCAATTGTCCACGGCGCTTAGACAATAGAACAATCTGTTCATTTAAAGTTTTCCATGCGCGAGCTTCAAAGCAAAGCTGAAGAATGTCTGTAGCTGCTTTTCTAGTACTGGCGACGTCGCCAGCTTGCCTCATCTGCTTCTCTACATTCAGAAGCGCCTCAATTTGCGCCTCCAATTTCCCATCACCTTCCTGTAAACAGCAAAACATGATAAACAGCGCTAGATCGAAAATTGAGCACGAATTATACAAATCGAAAGGAAAATTGAAGCTTACCATATTGATTGTTAAGTTTTTTTTGAAAAGTTCGATTGAGATCGATTCTCACAAACCCTAGAAGAGAGAGAGAGAGAGAGAGAGAGAGAGAGAGAGAGAGAAGAGCTTGAAGACTTTTACTTTGGAGTGTTTTTAACTTGTTTTCTATTAATTTTATTTGTCTAGTTTTCTTGTAGGAGTAGTTATGCTCTGACAAAAAAAAATAAAAAAAAATAAAGAGAATTAATATCTTTTAGAAAAAAATTAAATCTACATTTTAAAGTTGAAAAATTGGACATACCAATTTGATTATGAAATTTTAAAAATAATTTTATTTTATTTAAAAAATTTGAAGTTAGAATTGTGAAAGTTGGAAAAAAGATTTTCAAGTTGAAAATGGTATTTGAAAATTAAGTTGTGTTTAGATATGAATATAAATTGAGGTATGTTTTTTTTGTATTTTTATGAGTGATTTTGGAGTAGAAACTGTTAAAATAGCTTTTTGTAGTTTTTAAAAATGAATTTTGAATTTTATAATAATTTTTGTGAATTCATATTTCTCGATCTCTACTTTTAGGAGCGGGAGGGCATGGTTGATGGGGGTTCTTTATCCTCAATCAATTTGATTGTGTCCGTTTTGATCTAACATTTCGTTATGAGTTGGCTGAACAAAGAAGGGTTGAAGGTCAGATGGATTTGAGTTCAAGTGATACAACATCTTCGATCGACAATAGGGTCTATTTTATCCTTACTGAATTCATTCTATTGAAGCGTAATGTATAAAATTTATTCTCATCTTACTAGAAGTGATAGAATCTTATCTGTGAAATTTTATAACAAAGAAAAGCCTTAAACCATAATACATTGTATTTTGACTAAAACAAGTTTTGTGTTGCTCGACAAGGTCGAACCATCATTTCAAGATTGCAATCCAACACACATTATGTTACCTACACAAACTCACTAACTCATAAGTCAAAGTCAAACGATTGTTTTTGGTTCTCTGCTCATTCTTTTTCTACATATGTGGTGGGCGGATTACCAGAGAAGGGGGGACAACTCATTTTCCTTTGCGTTGTTCAATTTTTCTTTTTTGATTGAAAGTAGCAAACACTTTACACGGTTTGGGTTGCATGTCCAAGGCAATACTTTTTGTAGATTGAGATGGATTGATCTTCGATTATCATGTCTCCTCCTTGTACTAGTTGATGTTGGGGCAGTGCTTAATATGAATTTTCGCATGCCCCAGACAGCAGGGGCGAACCCACATGGTCCCTTTTGGATGCTTGAGCACCCATTAACCTCGTATCGGACTATATATACTTATATAGAATTTAAGAGGTGACGTATAAAAATTAAAGCCGAGCACCTAGGTATCAAATAGCTTGGTTGGCACAGTGGTTACAAGTTAGTGCTTAAGGCTGTTAGCTAGCTCATATTCCGGGGTTTGATTTCCTCTTAGCACATAAATTTTTGGTTTCAAATCCAACTCTCCTTTTTCTATTTATTTATTTCAATTTGATTTTTCATTTTATTTTATTAAACGTCTTTCTCCCAACGCCCTAGCCTGCATTGTTTTTCTAAAGACGTGTTAAATTTGTGCACTTATATTTTGTAATTGATAGCTAAAGAAGCACCCACGATCTTAAAATCCTGGAACCACCACTGTGAGACAACTTCAAGGTTCCCATCAATTACAAAGGTTTATACCATTGAGCTTGCTTATGCTCGCTCCCCTTTGATCGAATGTAATTTCTATAAATAAAATTGAGTGTGGCTTTAATCGAGTTTGTCTTGACTTCTTAGGCACATGAGGAACCAACTGAGTGAAAAGTCGTGCCAACTTTAGGTGGTTGTCGAAGAAATCTGCCTATATTATTTTTGTTTATTTATATACAATACAAAAATGACACTTGCATATGAAGACCTATTAAATTGAAATTACTTGCAACTAAATGGAACTTCACTTTTTTTTTTTATGACAAGGGAAACCTGCAACCGCTACCCTTTGGGTGCGCGCACAAGGTGAAAATCCCGCTCCTATGCAATAGCTCGCAAACCACATATGAGAGGTAACCCACACTAGGCAAGCCCGGTGTGACGAGCTCGACCCAGAAAGCAAACCCCTTGCTTTTGCTGGCAAGGGGTTTCAAAGTTGAGACCTCCAACATGAAAGTCCCAAGCCCAAACCATTGGGCCACCCCGAAAGGTTAAATGGAACTTCACTTGAATAACCAATTTTCTCCCACTTCTCCACTAGTCCTGTCCATATTCTCTGCCATGGTCACCAAACAATCATAACCATTTGTTCAAATGTGAGTTTTTATATCCTTTTATGGAACAAACTCTAACCACAAGAACATATGTACACATTGTTTAAATTCCAGAGTTAGATACAAAGTAAAGAATCCAAACAGCTATAGTTCTTCTAATAAATACTTAAAACCAGCAAACACTTGTGAACCGATTATCCATCTCATCTCTTCACAATAGCAGGGAGAGCCCCGCTCGAGAAAGAGACACCGATGCATATTCATGGCTAGCAACAAGTGTTGTGTTGCATCTTAAACCTCAATAAATGATCAGTTGAACCTCCTTTTGAGTGATCTAAATAATGTCAGCAGGACGAAATAGGAATGTATTGTTGGGAAAAAATTGGTGATATTGAATTTGGTTTCTTTCCACTTGTTCTGCTTAAAGCTAGTATGAGGGTCTGGAGGAAAACTGAGACTCCAGACCAAACCCAAAATCAACCTCAGAACGACCAATTGGCGACCTGTCACTTCCTCTACCTCTAACATCACCAATTTCCTCAGAGTTACGGCGTTGGGATATCTTCATAATATCATCTCCAATATCAAGATCGTCTTCCACCTTAATTCGTGTATCCCCATCAGAGATATTTATATCTGTTTCTTGAATGTTACTCTTAGGAGGCTTTGATGCCCCTTCCTGTGCATAGCTGCGAAAATTGATTTTTGAAGGTTCAATCCTTGAGCAGAATAGTTGAAGAAAATTTTTTATGCATCCCCGGTTATACACCCTGTTGTTTCCCTTATAACGGAAGTTCTCATATGTGGTCTGCAGAAATCATTAGCAATAAAACAAGTCAAAATTGTAATCGAACAGCAATTATAAAGCCACTAAAAGTTGTATATTTATCAACTATTTTATCTTAAAGTGTGATCGGATCACAAAAAACATTCATACCGTTCCTCTTTCAACAGCACTCCTTTTTTACTACTAAAAAGTTACTCCTTCAAATGTTTTTCCAATTCTTTCTCTTTCGGAAGTTATGGAAGACAAGAAGAAAAAAGTTTAAAATAATAGAGCATCTTATGAAATAGAACAAATGGAAAAAGAGCATGAGATGGAACAAACTTCGTCATTTGCTCTTTATAGCAAAATCAACAAGTCTAGCCCGTAGAGAGGCTCTTATGAGGAATATATGAACCATCATCATGAACAAAGAAACAACACACTGACAGATTGGCAAGGGGAATTTTTTTTTAGAAAAAAACATATATTACTCGAGGAAATACGTGTTTTACATTTTAAATTAGATGATCTCACGTCTTAACTATAGATATATTCTTGAAATAGAACATTCCACTTCCTCTAATATATATGAATTAACAAAATCATATAAACATTTGTCACATTTTTTCTGGAAAAACAACCCTTAACCAACAAAATGTAAAGAAGAAACGTCAATAAAGAATTCCCTCCATGATAGCAAATAGAGGCCAAAAGGGAGTCATTATCTTCTACTTTTCTCCTAATCATTTGTATTAAACTTTCTAAATGCATGGACAAGTGTCCCTGACAAGCCATCAATCATTTGGAAGGGATGCATACTTGTGTCCAATAACACCATGACAATAATGGAGTCGTCATCTAGGAATAAAAAATATTACTATGATTGATAGTACTCAGATGCAATACAGCAGAAAAGCGTTAAATTATTAATTGCAAGAGGTTTCAAACCAAACTAACCTGATTTGTACCAATGAGATACAAATGGAAGCCAGTAAGACCTCCAACAAACCACAGTGCAATAAAACAATAGGCCATCAATGCTGCAGATGCCGGTGATTCCTTGATAGCTTTCCAAAGAGTTCCAGAATCATCCATAAGAAGTTTCAGATACAAAGCCGATATGGAAAAGACGAAAACGCAAAGGAGGGCCGTTGAAGAAACAAATAGAAAGAAGCACCGATAGTTCCGCTGTGCACCAACAAAGAAGAAGAGAAAAAAGGAAACTGTCTCAAAAGGATATCTAAACAGCATTTAGAAAAGAAGAAGAGCTCTTCTCCTAGAATTTGTATATAACTTTTTTCCAATATCAACATTTTGGAGTCAGGATACAGTTGGCACATTTCATCTTTAAATGAACCAAATAAATTAGGAAGCCTAAGAAAAGCAACAAATAGAGAATTCTCCATGGAACTTCAAGAAAAAGAAATAGTAATTTAAAATTGGATGTACTTACCTTCCCAATGCACTGACCCACCCAAGGGCAGTGGTGATCGAATCGCTCCACACAATTATCACATACCGAGCAATGAGAACATCTTGGTGGACGGTACAACATGCACGTTTCACAATATTTAACTCGTACAGGCAAACCATTCACAAGGACTTCTTTGAAGCGAGGCGGTCTACTGCCAGTTTCAACGGAAGCTGAAGAATCATACCCTAGAACTTCCTCTGGAGGATGAGAATTACGAGGAACAATGCCAGGATCCTTTGCTGATGTTGAAAGTAGAAGTATAAAGACCTATGGCAACCAATACCACATTAGGATATTGAAATACTAAGAAACAACACAATAAAGCATTATGATGATACTATAGGATTCCAACTGCTGTAAACCACCTGCCCACCCCAAAAGAATATATGTGTGTCTTCAAGAATGAGTGCTAACCTTATGAGAAGAAAATAAGAACGCACGTTGGCAGTTATGAAAGTTAAGCAAAAAACAGGGGTAAAGGCAGCTGGCAACAATGCAAGCAACAGGGTGAGCAAGGTGGGTATCTTGGCAGAAATCAAGCCTCTACTTCTTTTTGGGAGGGAAAAAGGGGAAGGCAGAAACTCATAGACAGATTTCTGTTCAAAAAAATGAAAAAGGAACACATGGAATTTTCCTGAAACGTATGCAAAGTGGATCACTGACAGACACTAAAAGGAAGAGTTAAGAAACTAACATAAATTGTGAAGACAATAGTTATCACCAAAATTGCATATCCTGCACTTTCTCGTTGGAGTTCAAGCACGAGATTTCTTGCCACAAATACACAAAATAGAACAACAGGGACAAGGATGAGCGTGAAGGTGATAATCAATGACTTAGCATCTGGTCCAAATATTAGCCTCCCACCAAGCAAGAATTTCTGCACATTACATAAACCACAAAAAAGAGTCAAGTACAAGGACATATGTCCAAGTGAAAAATAGCATACTCATACTCCCAGTCGCAAAATCAATAGATAGATTCTTGTTTTAGGAAACAATTGATCACAATACGTAGCTACTTTACAGACAGCAAATTTAAGAAGTTCCCTTGGGTGTTGAAGGTGAATTGGGGCGTCACAGTCACTTCTCTTTTTCTTTTTTGATAGGACAGTTTTTTTTAAGGAGAAACCATAGTTTTTAAATTTGGGGTTGTAAATTTCAAGTGCACTCATGTTTGAGAAGATGAGAGCTTTTTCCTTCCAGATTGTCACTAGGCACCAAAAGATCCTTTTATTGATCAAAGAAGGCTAAGATCCCCAGCTACATTATAGTTTCCGAGGTGTTTGTAACAGGTAGCAAAGCCTAGTAGAACAGAAAAATTGTCTTTGATTCATTTCACCAATTGGTGCTTTAACTGAATCACATCGTTGGTATACCCTTAAACCACCATGACATATTATTTATTATCCCTTCTAAACAAAAGATGTATCAACTTATGGCCTACCTACAAAAAATGACTAACATTAGGAACTTGCAAGTTTGATCAACGAGTCCCTGGTAATTGGAATTGCATCTCAGTGTTCAAGCCACCACTGCCTTTCAGTAGACTAACTCCAACATAAGCGAAACTGTGATCTAAATTTTGCACTAAATTTTAAACTTAAAATCTCAAACATAAGTAAAGATGAATTACAGGTGCTCTCTGTCGGTACCAATATCACAACTATGCTCGCATATATTGGACTTAGGAGACATCAAGTAGCAGTGTTCCTATTTCTATCAGCTGACCCTAGTCCACTAATAGGAACAACCGCTTTCTATGTTGAATAAAAACTTCCAGATTACACCAGAAATTTCCAGGAAGCTCATATTTCTGCAAATACTGTGATGCTCACATTTACTGACTTTTCATCAATTTGAATTGAAGTATTTATAGTTAAAGGATAAAAATATTGACAATCACAATAATGTCATGTATTTATTACACAGATAAATTATGATTTGACCTCTATCTATGGAATATGCTATCTATATATATATTACAGAGAAAAAATTCATAACAATACAATCTTTCCTTTGGGAAGAAAAGTACAGCCATGATCACATATTTTGCAAGTGTCATTCAGCATTTCTCTTGCAATGAGAAAAGTACCCTGCTAATAGTGATAGTCAAAAGCAGTATGTCCGAAGGATAGCTCGTGAACAGACACATATAGAAGAATACGGGCATGAGAAAAAAAAAATCCTGTCTCGTTCAAGTGACCATTCACCTCTTTCCAGTCAGACCTTTCGAGTCTCTTCCTGCCAGTTTGATGCTGCTGATATTTCGACAGCACTGTGTTTCCTCTGCGATGTCTATTAATTTTTTTTCAATAAATGGTACCCACTTCCTATTCTTGTCTATTCCTGTGATTGTTCCAGCAGCACATGCCATGTTTAACATCAGCATCAGTAAGCTGACAAGTTTGTCACCATCCGTGAACAAGTTTGTAGTAAACACTTAGTTAGCGCTAAGTTTCTGTACAACAACACGTTTTGGTTAATGCATATTTAGTGTCATGTTACCATCCGGTAACACGTCTTCAGTCAACGCTCAATCAGCAGCATGCCGCAGTCCAGAAACACATTGCCATCCATCAATACATTTCTCTTCATTTTTTTTTTTTGATACGGTAAAGATTTATTGACTAGGTAACAAGAAGGTACCAAAACCAAAAGTTACAAAAGACAACATCTCCCTAGCAGCTCCAAAAACTCCATATATTGATCTATATTATCAAGGAAACTACTTTTACACCAGCAACAAATTATGTAAACACTTAATTTAACTCTAGAAATATGGTCTTTTTGCCCATCATAACAAGCTTTATTTCTTTCTAGCTAGATAGTCTAGAATATGCACAAAGGTATAGTTCTCCAGATTTGCTTCAAAGCTTTGTGTGTTCTCTGGTGCTGCCAACTCTCCAATAATACCTTCACACGCTGAGGCATGATCCAAGAGATCCCGTAAATACTGAAGAAAAATTCCCAACATTGTCTAGCTATTCTGCAATGCAAAAGAAGGTGATTCACAGTCTCCAACTCTTCTTCACATAAGTACCATTGATTACTTAGTGCAAAACCCTTTTTATAAAAGATTATCCTGAGTAAGGAAAGCTCCCCATGCTACAATCCAACCAAAACAAGCTACCTTTATAGGAGCTTTAGTTCTCCAAATCCCTTTCCATGGCCAACTAGTATCCCAAAATCTTGTTTGCTTCATTAGAAGGTTATAGCACTTTTTTACTAGAAAAGGTTCCATCATACTAGCTATCCATACTAGTGAATCCCCTTTACTCTGATCAATGTGGGTATAATCGAGTTGAAGGAGCAATAGACAAAAGTCGTCAATTTCCCAATCGTTCAAATTCCTTCTAAAATTCATCTGACATCCCGTGTTGGAATAAAAATCAGCCACAACTCCATCTTTGTTATTGCAACAACTGAAAAAAAGAGGAATTTTTTGTTTCAAGCACTCATCATCCGTCCATAAGTCAGTCCAAAATCTAATTTTTGCTCCATTCCCCACCTACAATTTGGTGAATTGTTGAAAGTTGAAACTTGGCCCATAACTTACAAATCCCTTTCCATACTCCCCCTCTAGTGTATGAAATATTTGAAGGGGGATTCCAGCGTTGTCTGCTACCATAGATTGCTTCAATTATTTTGATCCAGACCACCCCTTCGTTCCTGCTAAATCTCCAAAGCCACTTACACAACATGCTTTTATTGTGCAATCTCAAGTTTCTAATTCCCAATCCACTCCCTTCCTTTGCACTAGTGACCACTTGCCATCTAACTAAGTGAAACTTTTTGTTGCTACTAATTCCTTCCCATAAGAACTTATTCCTCATAGAGTTCATCTTTCTTTCAATAGCATCAGCCATAGCAAATAATGACATTAGATAGGAAGGCATACTATCTAAAATGTTGTTAATCGATATCAGTTTAAATAGCATCACGTGATTAATTTGCCACACATAGCCCAGCGCTCACCATCGACATTGACATTCAGTAATCCTTTACCAGTGAAAACAGCTGGTAGCATGTTGTTGTCCAACTATACATCACTGTCCAATAACATGTTTCTAATCAGGACGAAGTTAGCACCACAATGTCGTCAGTGCCATGGCATTATTTGGTTATCGGAGGCACAAATTATTAGTAACTCAAGTTGCTTCACCTTAAGCTTGACGGGTCATATTAAAATATCAGATAATTAATGGCATGGCAATAAATGCACCGCTATTAAAGTCAATATCAGTGGTATAGTAGTAAGTTGTGTAATAACTGTATAAATATGCCAGTACCACAATTAACGCAATCAAGCAGTGCATTAGTGCACTGCAGTCAATCCTTTATCAAGCTCATATATATTTCTATATTTTCTACAATCTCACTAAGGTATGTAATCACTCTTCCTAGCTGTCGAGCGCTTCCTAACTTTTAACACCTATGTCAGGTGGCTCTTGTATCTTATTTGCATCAAGAGAGAGATTTTTTTTGGATAAGTAGTTTAATTGATGTAAGAAGGAGAAATCCCCATATTCAAGTCATATACCAAAAACATCAAGTTAATAAGGATGATATGTGTTCTTCCTTAATTTCCACATTACCTTAGGTTTTCACAACTAGAAGTGCCAAATCTTGCAAAAATCCTTATAATTTTAGGCCCTGAATGACAATCCTACTAGAAATATCAAAATTCAGGTCAAAGAGTATGCCCCGCGTCACACCAGATGTAGTATGTTGAGACCATAACCATAACTATCGCTTTGACACTAAGTTGCTCGGACTCTTCACTTTTGCTACAACACCCGTGTCGTGTCGACACGGGTGTGGGATCCATACCCAATCGGGTCAACATATTTTGGGTACTTTGACCAAAATCGACGGAGAAATTCCGGACAGGTTCAATGATTTCTGTAATCTAAACAAAAGCTCGTGAAATTGAAGAAAATGGAATACCTTGTATATAGAAATTTCTTAAGACACTCCCTTTCCTTTTATCTCCTTTCAAGATTCTCCTCTTATTAATATTTTCTCCTAAAGTTTTCTACATAATCTCATAATTTAGGTTTTATTAGATCTACTTTTAGCCGAATCTCTGCACCCGTATCTAAAACCTGAATCCATATCCCCAAATCTTAAAATTTAACTCATGAAGGATCCGACCTCTAGATCCATACCCGTATCAAATACCCGCAACTTAGCATTGAGGAGCAAAGCTCTTAAATGATGAAATTACAAGTTCCCATTAGTAATCATGAAGGATTACTAGGAATACGTCATCATAGGCTTAGTTCAAGTGGCAACTATTGAGGGACTTGTGATTACGTCACATGTTCAACCCCTACATCATGCAAATTAAGCCTAATATTTAAGTGGAAAAGGGTAGATGATCGGACCCATTATTTCCAAGTTTCAAAGGTTGTTGTTGACCCTAACGGTTGGCCCCAACGGAATTCTTGATCATAATTTATTTCATCAATGCCGAGACTTTATTGAACTAACTACAACTAGCGAACTAACTAAAACTAACGAACTAACTACAACTAACGAACTAACGAACTAACTAAAACTAACGAACTAACTACAACTAACGAACAATTATTCCTTCCTCTAATGCTAAATAGCTCATTGGACCATAAGAAACCATCCGAGACTACTAACCATCAACCATGCGTATCAGCTACCTCCCACCAGAACAAATACCAGGTAATTCCATCCATCAAGACTCAAACAAATGGAAAGAACTTACATACTGTTTTCATCCTTTGCTTAGGTTTGAACGTGAGACTTCATAATTCTCATCCCAGCTCATTAATCACTATTCCACCAAATTTTACTTCTTCACAGCTATTTCAAGAATTTGAAATAGCCATCCATAGAAAGTAACAAACCAGAAACTCAATACAAAGAATCCCACAAACGCAACTCAATTCCAGCACCCCCAACCCCAAAAGACCAAAGCTTTCATTTTTTTTTCTCATCAACACTTAAAACAGTAAGCCCCACATCAAATTCCAGCAAAGTAACACCAACCCATCAATCTTTATTACAATATAACCACACCCAATTATCAATAAACTTCAAAACAAAACATAACCTCAACCAAAAAAAAATTTTAAAAAAATAATTCAAGAAAGCAAAATTATTGTTAAATAAGTATATAAACTAGTAAGAGGTGCTTACATTGTTGGCCTTCCAAGACTGGTACACGAGCTTAGGCTGTTTAGCCATGAAAGATTGATTCTTTGTCACTTTGCTAAAGCAACAAGAAGAAGAAAACACAAGTAAAAATTATTTACTTTCATTAAATTCTTTTGTCCCTTTTTTGGCTTTTTGTTCAACTTTTAAATGGCGCTTGTGGTTCAAATGCGGTGGATTTAATGATGGTTTGTTAGCTTTTTCTTTTTTTATTCTATAGTTTTTTCCATTAATATAATAATTTTCTCTCTTTTTCTTTTTACTTTCCGTTTTAATCAATTAGGATATTTCTCTTTTTCCCTTTGACCAGGTGAAAATCAGAAATTGATTTGTTGTAAAAAAAAAGTGTTAATTTTTATTTTGAAAATAATTTGTTTTGATTTTAAGTAAACAACTAAAAAATTATGTCACGTAATGTTTCGTGTAATGCTCCATCGAATATAACGTTATTAATATGATATATTGAGCTACATGACATAGTATTTTTTATTAAATCATATATATTTGAAAAGCAGCCTTTAATTACCCATTATCATTTAATTCCATTATCAATAAGATATCTGGTATATAACAATTCTTTAATTTTTTACACCAAAAAAATCACAGTAAATAAATTTTATTAAGTTTCTTTAAATGCTAAATTCTTGGACAATGAATAAGATTTCCCTTTAAAATACTGCATATATAGTTAATTTTTTTCAAAGAGTATCCCTCAGTTGATTTTTATTTGTCCACTTTAAATATTATTTGTTTCATAAAAAGCAATAATTGATAAAAGTATTTTACTACAATAACCAAATTAAATTAGTATTTAGTCTTAGCTTGCATTGGAACATACAATATGAATTAATAATTTTAAATAACCTTTTGAACATGCAATTTGAGATCATAATTTAAAATTTCAAATAATAAAATCAAAAAAAATTAAAGCATCAGAACTAATTTATATTTTGTAAAAAAATAATATTTATCCTTCTGAATTATGCATCTAAAAAAAGTACGCATACTCATCTTACAAAGATGATTTGTAATTGTTGACTGGCTTTTTATAAAATTATATGTATTTAAAATTTATAATCACAAATATTCATTTTTTAAAAATACACAGAGATAAACTTATTATTATGGTTCATTAAAAATTAAAATATCTCTCCATATTTTCTGAACTATGGCTTTCCCATTATTATTATTTTCATATTAAATGAGTAATGCTTGTAATTAATAAAATGTTTTCTAAATTATAATTTAAATTTTTATTTACCATATAGATAGACATTTTGTAAAGAATTTGTTATAAACTATAGCACTATTTATTACTTATTTTGCATAAGTGGCATTGAAACTTGTTTATAAAGTGATCTGTCATTCTTGTTTGTATAACTAAAAACTAGAATTTAATAAATTTAAATTTAAATTTACTTATTTTACTCAATTATTTCAATAAAGAAGAGTAAATGACATAAATGATCCTTAAACTATTATAGTAGATCTAAAATAGTCCCTTAATTATACAATTAACTAATATAGTCCTTTAACTATCTACAATTTTGTCAAGTTTGATCTATATCTACTTTTTATAAATAAAAAAAAACTTATTATTCTAATTTAATCTCTATCTCCTGACTTTTTTTTTTGCCACTTCTTTGCTCTATTATCTCACTATTTCTTCACTTTATTTTGTCCAATTCTTTTCTTCACTGTCTTACTGTAATTGTGTGTTGATCATTATTTTATTCGAGTTGAATCAAATTGCAGCTCTAAAACACCAAAAAAATCAACATGAAATTGTACATAACACAGCAAGTCAGCAACATCAAACCATTAAAATATCAATACCAAACTACTACATCAGACTACGAAAAATTTGCACCTAAAGCACTCGAGCACCAAAAATCAGCTGCAAACTGCACAAAAAATAGCACAGAAACAACACCAAACACAAAAACTGCACCAAAAAACATCACCAAGCTACCCCAAACTGCACAAAAACAACGCCAAACTTGACAAGGTTTTCTTTACTATAGAAAAGCATAAATGAAGAAAAGAAGAAGGAAAAAGAAAATCAAGAGAGTAGCTAAATTACGAAGTTTGTTAATGGTGACCAAACTTGACAAGATTGTAAATAGTTAAGAGAGAATTTCCATTAAGTGTATAGTTTAGGGACTATTTTAGACCTACTATCATTGTTTATGTCATATTCTCCAATAAAGAATATCATTACCTCAAACATTCTACAAGTAATTCCCTCACTTTGCAAGTCTCAAAAACATATTTCTTTTTTTTATAGATATATACCATGAATATATAAAATATATATATATATATATATATATATATACATATACAAATTTCAATTGATATATGAGAACACCTATTAATTAAATACAAACACAAATTTTAAATTCAAAAAAAAAATGTACTATAGGCTATAGTCATAGGCAAACAGCATAATAAATTGACTTTGCTTTATAAAATACAAATTTCAATTGATATATGAAAAAGAGTACCTAATATCAAAATACAAACACAAATTCTGAAGTTAAAAATATTGTACTATGTTAGATTAAGGTTATTATAATATGTAAACAACAAAATAAATTTACTTAATTTTTTTGGTAGAAAAACTATCCAATACAGTTTGGTTTTATTGAAGTGTAAAGGGCTCATATCAAGTGTATTTTATAGAAGGTTCATTGTGAAGAAAACTCATGTTCAAAAGAATAGAACAAAGATGCACAATATAGAGTTAATAATAAAGTCACCAACAGCTATTAGGGGGGCAACTATATCACAAACCCTTTGTTATGCAAATTTATCTATCAAAACTCATTCAAAAATGAGAAATTCTTCACTCTATCCTCTCTCTTTATAATCATAGCCCAAAAACAGCAAGATTTTATCTCTCAATGTAATATGAGTATGCACTTGAGCCGACGAAACTACTTCAATAAGGTCTGTGTACAATCTACCATATTGAAAGGCCTCAGACATCCAAGGAAGGATAAAAGCAGCATAAACTCTCAAGCCTGGCGAAGGTGAAAGCTCTTAGGCGGCCGGCCACTGCAAATGTTTTGAGAAACAAGTCTTAGGATTTATCTTCATGAGACAATACCAAAGCCTCTATGAACACTAGTATTAGGAGTTGCACATATATGTGTGCAATACTATTGGTCTCTATATCTTTGTGAAACAAGAACACAATCATAGATGTGCTAATACCATATACAAAACAATATAATGCACTAAAAGGACAATAAATTGATCAGGCCAGCTCAAACTTGATATTAAAACACCATTGCTAGAACCATGTGAGGAACCTGAGTAGGGAAGAGTAGATGATGTATAGGAAGCTCAAACTTTACTAGGAACACGAATCAAATATTCATAAAAGCTTAATTCAACCACCTATGACGATGATATAGTATCAGGGTTAACATCAAAGCCAATCAAAGAAAATAAAATTGAGTGGAACTAATAAAAGGTAACACCAAGTGACAAGTACAATTACTAGTGTGGTAACAAAAGACAGTATCTAGCACTTACTTTAAATAGGAGACAATTAGAATTTAAAGATATATGAACAATCAAAAAAAGAAGCAAAGGGAAAATACTAAAATATAGAAAAAAAGGCCTCAGACATCCAAGGAAGGATAAAAGCAGCATATATTCTCAAGCCTGGCGAAGGCGAAAGCACTTGGTGGTCGGCCACTGCGAATGTTTTGAGAAACAAGCCTTTGGATCTATCACCATGGACCAAATAACGTAAAAGTTTATTAAAGAAACAAATCTAGTGCACACTTGTTTTAAGAGTTACACATACAGCAGTATCCTTATAGTTCCTAATCATCATCAAGAATGAATAAAACCACAGTTAAAAATTAAACATAATTTAATAGCCTCAGACATCCAAGGAAGGATAAAAGCAGCATATGCTCTCAAGCCTGGCAAAGGCGAAAGCACTTAGGCGGCCACTGCGAATGTTTTGAGAAACAAGCCTTAAGATATATCATCATGGGCAAGAGGAAAAAGTTCATGAAGTTAAAAAAAAGCAATCAAACACTAGTCATAAGAGGATTACACAGATATTCATCAGCAAGCAAGAACAAAATCGACAAACTTAAAATTTAGAAGCAAATGAACACTAGTCCCGAGAGGATTACACAGATTCATTTCAAGCAAGAACAAAATCTATCATAGCTAAAACTTAAACAAAGGTAAAGAGCCTCAGACATCCAAGGAAGGATAGAAGCAGCATATGCTCTCAAGCCTGGCGAAGGCGAAAGCACTTAGGCGGCCACTGCGAATGTTTTGAGAAACAAGCCTTAGGATCTATCATCATAGGCAAAAGACGAGAAAGTTCATCAAGGAAATAGAAAAGCAATTGAACACTAGTTCTAAGACGATTACACAGATATTCATCATCAAACAAGAACCAAATCTAACATAGCTAAAACTTAAACTTAGTTTAAAAGCCTCAGACATCCAAGGAAGGATAGAAGCAGCATATACTCTCAAGCCTGGCGAAGGCGAAAGCACTTAGGCGGCCACTGCGAATGTTTTGAGAAACAAGCCTTAGGATCTATCATCATTGACATAACAAAACAGTTCAGCAAAACACAGCAACTTCTTAAAACAATTCAAAATTGTACCATCCGATAATGATCAGCAAAACATAAAAACTGTGATGCTGACAAAGTGATGAATGGATTCAATTATCAGGGACTTGTTCATCCCTAAAGCAACTCTTTCATTGCTAGAGAGGCAGACTTAAAAGTCCAAAATCCCCTGATTTCATAAGCAAAGGGATTATTATCCTAAAAGCCATGATCTTTAGCCATACAAAGCCATAAAAATCCAAATTTCATAACATAAATTATAGTTTCAAAAGCAAAAAAAAACACAACATAGCAAAATTACATGCTAAAACCAAAATGGAGAAAACCCCAGATAGATTCAACAGAAAAATAACAAAATACGATAATGGTTAGCTCAAAAGATGGTGTCTCAGACATCCAAGGAAGGATAAAAGCAGCATTAACTCTCAAGCCTGGCGAAGGCGAAAGCTCTTAGGCGGCCACTGCGAATGTTTGAGAAACAAGCCATAACAATTATCATCATAGACACCATATAATTTAAGATTCACATCAATCAATTAACCAAAAATTATCACAATTCCAAACTAAAACAAACACAAAACACAAGTTAAAGAACAAAAAATGGGAAGATCTCAGACATCCAAGGAAGGATAAAAGCAGCATTATCTCTCAAGCCTGGCGAAGGCGAAAGATCTTAGGCGGCCACTGCGAATGTTTTGAGAAACAAGCCTTAAAATTCATCATCACAGATCAACCCAAAATGCATACACTCAATCTAAAACCTTAAACAGAGGAACCCCAATCAAAAAAACTCAATCTTGATTCCATTTACCTATAACCCCTAAATAGAGGAACCCACAATGCAAAAAAAAAAAAAACTCAATCTTGATTTCATTTACATAAAACCATAAACAGAGGAAAAAAGCTTGGAAAAGAGTTTCGACAAGAGAAGGGGGAAGGGATAATGGGCTAGGGTTTGTAGTGAAAAACTGCAGTGATGAAATTTGAGAGCAGCAAAGTTTGAATTTATAAAGAGATGGCGGAATAGCAGGGTTTAAGAGTTTTTAGGGTTTTGCTGTTTCAAGGCCTGGATTGGGGAATCCAACAATTGTAGACCCATTTGGGTCGTGGCCCGTTTCTATTATTTACTATTTATTTTAGGTTGTTTTTATCAAAGCTTTAAGAAAATTAAATAAAGAATGTTGGTCAAATAAATTTAGCGATAAATTAATGTTTGATCAAATTTTTTAAATTGTGTTTTATAAGTGAATTTTCTCAAATTATTTTGTGTAAAAAAATAAATACTTCTTTTAGCTTTTGAAAAAACAGATAGACTAATTGACGCAATCGTATTGTTTTTTATCTGAAAAGTCATATTTATATTTTAGGCAGCTCATATGTACGGCTACAATCAGAACCGATGTTATTAAATCAATCATAAAATACATAATATAGCATCAAAATATTTTCAATTACTTTTAACAATATAAAAGACAATACTAAAGATCCATAAAAAAATCCAAAATGTCCTCTAAAAATTCAATGATCTTACATATGATTTTATTTACGATCTTATAGATAACTCTATTTTGAACAATTCATTTTTTTATGGGGTAAGCATGTCGATCTTTTATTACATAGTTGCAAGCTGAACACATCACTAAATCGAAGACCATATACTTTCATTTTAGATTGAATGTAGTTAAAGGTCTTTATTGGGCCTAGATCATACACCCTCTCATTCTTTTTACCCCAACAACTTTGATTTACATATCATTCACTAAATCATCTTGAAGTTGAGTTAGTTTGTCTCAATCATTCGTCTTGATTATACTCTTTCAAACTGTGTTTTTACTTATTATGTATATTATTAAAAATAAAAGTTAGTATAGATGAATAATATTATAAATGCATATTGTTACATTAGCGAAAATTTATCTCTTTAATCCATTAATCTGAATCTAACTCATTCTTCTTGTTCCTTACATGGTCTAAAAAAAACACTTATTTTATAACGGTTCACTTTCTAGTTGTTTGGCCTTCAAATAAAATAAAATCAATGACTCAATTACATATTAAATTGCTTACAAGTTAGAACAATGATATTATATGTGGCTGTGAATTTCATCTAATGATCTTGATGTTGATTGCATTTCAGTAGGCAACAAATCATTTTGTTTTTTTTGTCTAATCAACCTTAGCCTTAAATTCATCTATTGCTCAATAATTATTGATTAAGCTTTATTCGTATATGATTAGAAATCAATAAACTTACTATTTTTCTTGCGAGCATTTATAAACCAAGCAACCTTACACTTGATTTCTTCTTAAGAATCGTAACAACCATCTTGCCATATTCAAGAAGAATCTATATACACCTATTTTTTGCAAATTAAATGATTAACATTAAATCATAACTAAAATTAAATATTACAAAGTAATGCAATTGTATATTTTAAACTTATTAAACATAATATGTCGCGATGCAAATAAAATATGGGATATAATGATCTACAATTTAAAAAAGTTAGATATATTCATGTACTATTGAAAATAGTTTACATATATCAGATCCGAGTCTACACCCTAATCAAGACACAATACTTGAAATCATAAGTGATTCCAAGCTGACCCTTGACATGACATATCTAAGTACATCATATGAAAACTAAAGCAAAATTTGTAAACTAAAATCATAAGTGATATGGATTTCAGAAATAAGTCTACTACAACTGAATACTGATGTCCGAAGTCTACTACAACTGAATACTGATGACCGAAACTTTCTAAATAATAAGATAATTTGTCGAGGCAAGACCCCGAACTGGCTAAAAGTTAACACAATTGAAGTGAATAAAATTTGTTGAATAGTGATTGGAGTCCTCTGAATGTGAGGAAAACTCACCACAATGCTGAAAGTAGAGGAACTTAGTAGAACGTCTGTCCTCGAATCTGAATTAGAGTGCTAAAATCTATATTATAATACGATGTAGCATTAAGTAGCGTCAATACATGAAATGTATTGGTAAGCAAGGTAAGGGCTGAGATCAATAATTATACAACAATCGAAAGAAATACAAATCTGAGCATGAGTAATACACAAACGATAACCAAAGGATTGAGAGTCACAACTGTGATACATGACATAATATTTCAGAAACAAAATATATATATATATATATCTGAGATCATATTTTCTAAAATCATATCCAAAATGATGTATATCTGAAAATCATGTTATCTAAAATTATGTTATTCGAAATCATACTATATGAAATCTTATAATGATTATATCAAATAAATATAACATGGAGGTAAATCTTTTTTGTGAGAGTTTCTCTTAACAAACATAAATTGGGCGAGCTCACGATGCAACAAGCAACGAATGCCCCAGTTGGGTGGGTGCTTTGTACCTTACTAGTGTATAGAACATGTTTATTTAATATGGATCCACTAACTAAGCCTCAAAGTGCTAAAGAAGTTGACCGTCAAAGCGGCATACTCAAATCCTATGGTGGCACGTATTTATGTGCATTTTCTCGGTGTTAAATAATCATCTCAAAACAATATACACATATGATATGCTCATATTTAGATAAACTATCTATTTGTCTATATAAAATGTGAGACAATGCTCAAATCTTTCTTTCTAAAATAATATACTAAAATCTCTTCTAAAACATATCTTTCAAATCATGTTCATAGCTTAAATCATGATAAATTTCTAGAACATGCAAATCTTGTGATTTCTCAAAATAGCTTTCATAATAACATGAAGATTCTAAATTGATGCTTTGAAATATAAGATTCATAAATCATAAATAATAACATGTCAAGAACTAACAAGGATGACAATGAAAAACCTTGCTAAGTAAAAAAGAAAGTGCATATAGTCAAGAATTCATAATCATTAACAAAAAGTTCAAGAAATCATGCAATTTAGGGCATATATATATGATGAATTCGATAGTGGGTTTTATAACCCTAATTATGATATTAAATTCATGAAAATGAGAAGTTTTGAACATGAGGATGAAATGAATTCCTCATTGAAGTTTAACATACTTAAATATTAGGAATTATTGGAGAAAAACTTTTGACTTCGAGTCTTATAGCTCAAGTTTGAGAAATCCTTCTATGGATTTCTTGGAGATGAAATTTGGAAAAGAATCTTGATAGAAAATCTTAAAATTCTTGAAGATAATCTTGAATTTGGAGCCTCTAGATCTTGCGAAATTGAATAAATACATTTCTTGAAGTTCTCGATCCTTGGGAGAAGAAGAATTGGGGATTTTGAGAGTTACTATACGTACGTATAAAAATGTTATTAAGTTATAAAATAGACTTAGGAAAGTTAATTAATAGTAAAACGAAAAGAATACCCTCTAAGAACGTAAGAAGACTAGAAAAGTTGAAGAAAATTGTAACACCTCGCTTTTGAAAGAACTAGAAAGAGCTAGAATTAGAAAGAGTCATTTTTGGAAAGAATGAAAATGTTGGAAATTTGTTTAAGTTAAGTTAAGAATGAGTTTTGGGTCAACATCAAATGATCATAACTCCTAGCTCAGGATGAGTTAGGTGTGTTACAAGATACCGTAGGAAATATCTTTGAATTATCTTTCCAACGCATCGAGTTTGCTCAGTTTCGAATTTGTATGAGTGAGATATGCCAATTTGAAGGTGGGCTATCTAGATAAGGAAAGTCAAAATCGAATTTTAGAAGGATATTATGGTCTTTTCACTACCTTATTATTTAATTTCGTTTTTGGTAATTAAATTGGGGTCTCAACTGATTTGGTTCAGTTTACGCTTCATAAAAAAGAGTTAGGGTTTTGAGAGGTGAGAAAGGAAGAGGAGAAAAGAGGAAAAGAGGAGAAAAGGCAAGGAATTGTCAAGTTTTTGAAGCTAAGCTTGTGGATTTCGTCAAGGGGTGATCCCTACGAGGTATGTGAGATCACATAGCGTTGGGTTAGTTCACCCACATGCCAAACATGATTTATTTCAATGAATTTATGTTCTTGAAGGATTAGAAATTGAGTTCTTGATGGGTTTTGTTGAAGCTCTATTGAGTTCTTGATTCGTTGAAATTGTTGAGGAGTTGTTGATTCAAATTCATGAAATTAGGTGTCGTTTTGAGTATATTCTTGCATATATTGGTTATGTAGTCGAATCTAAGTGTTTGGGAAAAGAACCAATCGAAACTAGAGGTTTTAGAATTGAAAAACGACCAAGAAAAATTGGGGAATTCTGGGCACCAGCCAGAACGCCCCAGAAGTTGTTCTAAAGTTTGGGGCCTGGGGTACCGCGCCAGCCAGCGCCCCCCAACTTCAGTTCTGAAGTTTACCCTCTGGCGCCTCGTGTCACTCAGAGCGCCAGGGACGCTAGGTCTTATACTTTTTCCCACTTCTTTCCGTACTAGTTCCCTTGTAATGTACATATGTTTCCTAATTGATTCCTACACTCTAAGGTACGTCTAAACAACATGAAATCATCCATAACATGAGATCATGAGCCTGAAATCCATAATTCAATTCAAGGAAAGTTATGAGTTAAGTCAAGAGAAAGAGAAGTTCATAGAATTATCCAAAAGTCTTTTACAAACGTTTTAACTTTGTTTTAAAGACTTGAGTTTGAGTTGAGTAAAAAGTAAAGGTTGAAGTTCATTTCTTCAAAAGAGTATATCAGGACTATGTATTCTCAAAGAGTAAAATATTTTCACATTTAAACAAGAAAGGAAACTTCGATTTCCAAAAGGGTCTTTGAGCTAGTTTGAGTAAATGCTTTCACAATTAAGCAAGAGAGGAAACTTTAATTTCCAAGAGGAGCCTTTGAGCTAAGTTTTGAGCAATTATCTCAAACCACAGAAAGAAGTATGTTTTTAAACATAAGAGCTAGTATTATATTTTGGAAGTAGTATTGAGCACCGATATGGGGAAGAGTTCAGACAACTCTCAACCCCCATAAACTATGTAGCCATCATAGGTAGAAAAGGGTCATACTTTTTAGATGATTCCTTAGAGTTTTTTAGCATAGACTATTGGATCCACTTAGTAGTCAGGTTTTATACCCTCGGCAAAGATATAAGACGACCCTGGCAGCATGAGGCAAAATGGTGTATCATTACAATAACTCTTAAGTGATGGTTGTCGGTTAGAGAAACTCCCACAACAGTATTTTGTATTTTTATATACATTTCAGAGTTTATATTGTATCTTTGCATACACATAGAGTTACCACTGTATTTCTAAATACACAGAGTTGTTATCCATGTTTTAAAAGTTTTTCTTTATATTGCACTTGTTTATATTGCTTTATATTGAAATGAGTTCAGTTCAGTTCAGTTGAGTTGAGTTGAGACCAGGTTTGTTCTTCAGTTTCTTTCAAGCTTATGTCTTGTTTAGTATTCCCCTTACATGCTCGTACATTCAATGTACTGATGCCATTTGGCCTGCATCTTTTCATGATGCAGATACAAGTAACCAGGTCAGCATCCAGCGTATCGTTGATTCTAGTTGAGCTATAGAGTTGTTGGTGAGCCTTCTTGCTTCCGGAGGATCCCTTTTGTTGCTGCCAGTATTTAGTTCATTAGGATGTCGTGGGTCTTGTCCTGACATCTATCTCAATTATTAGAGGCTTCATAGATAGTCAGTTAGTTAGTTCATTTGTCATTACTTTACTATTGGCTTATGTTTGAGACTTGAGTTGACATCTTGGCTAGTTTGAATGTTTCTTATAAGACATTCTAAGTTTATTTCACAAGTTCCTTATTTGAGACTATTTATTGTGTTTAAGTCTTCCGATGAGTAAGTAAGCCAGGCCAAGAGTTCGCTTGGGGCCATAAATAGTTCTTGAGTGTCAGTCCCGCGCAGGGTGTAGGCTCAGGGTGTGACAAAAACGATCTTTTAATGAATTTTGTTGGCCAAATTGATGATTTGAAGGTTCAATCTCCAAAATATTAGATGGATCGCCAAAGTGGGCTTTGGATCGCAAAAATTAATAGTTTTTGAAGGTTGTCAGGCCATTTCGGGTGATGCACATCGGCTTCACACCAAACTATTTGGTGATTCGTCCAATTGACAGGTGTCATCGTGAAATTTCTCAGTCTTGACATGTTCCAGTAAAACAATTATAATTTTCTACTCTAAACTCCAATGATACAAACTTGGTGGTTGTTATGCCCCGAGCCTACACCCTGGGTGGGACTGGCACTCGAGAACCATTGTTGCGCCCAAGCGAACCCTTGGTCTGGCTTACTTACTCAGTGGAAAACTTAAACATAAGAAATAGTCTCAAAACATAACTCATGCAATAACTTAAAGAGATATAAAGCTTAGCCAAATTGGCAACTCAAGTCTTAACGTATACAACTGAAAACGGAAAGACTAAAAAACTATGACTACTCATCTATGAAGCCTCTAAAACAAAGAGGGATATCGGGACAAGATCCCCGATTATCCTAACAATTGAAATACTAGAAAGCAATGTAAAAAGGAGCCCTCCGGAAAGCAAGGAGGCTCACCAACTGACTTTGAGTGCTCAACTGGATCAACGAGGCGTTGGATACTGATCCTGGTTACCTGTGTCTGCATCATGAAATGATGCAGGCCAATTGACATCAGTATATTGAATGTATGAGTATGAGAGGGGAATACTAAACAAGACATAAGCTTGAAGTGAATCTGAAAAGAACACTTACCTTGGCTTTACTTAACTCATGAATAACTCAACTCAAATGCAAAGTAAAACAACAATAATGGTGCAGTTATACAAAGCATTTAAAACAGTAGTAGCAACTCAATTTGTTAAAGAAATGCAATAACAACTCAGTTTACATATAAAGTAATATAATACTGTGGGAGTTTCTCTAACCGACAACCACCACTATGAGCCTTAGTGATGATACAACATCTTGCCCACGCCACTAGAATTGTCCTATACTTTGTCGTCATATATAACGCCTTAACTAAGTGGATCCACTAGTCTATGTTAAAAAGCTCTAAGGAACCATCTAAAAAGTATGATCATTTCTACCCATTATGGCTACATGGTTTATGGAGACTTGAGTTATTATGAACTCGCGTCCCCATATCGGTGCTCAATACTACTCCCAAAATATACTCAGCTCATATGTTTTTAAAACAAAACTCTTTCTTTGGTTTGAGATAATTACCCAAAACTTAGCTTAAAAGCTCTCTTGGAAATCGATGTTTCCTTTCTTGCTTAAATGTGAAAATATTTTAACTCTTGAAAATACTTTGTTCCCATATAATCTTTGAAGAAATGAACTCTACTCTTACGATTTACTCAATTCAAAACTTAAGTCTTAAAACAAAGTTAACACGTTCGTAAAAGACTTTTGAAAAACTTTATGAATTTATCTTGACTTGACTCTTAACTTTCCTTGAGTTAAATTTATGGATTCAAGGATTGTGATTTATGATAGGAAAGATCTCATGATGTTTAGGAGTGTTTTTAGATAGTTAAACATGAGAAACGATCAAGAAATCACTGTCTAGAAACAAGTCTGCGACGCGGAGATACATTTAAATATTTGATCGCAAAATTTATTTTTGAAACAGAGGAGTCCGCATCTTCTCCGCGACGCAGCGGTAATTTTTGTGCATGTACTGGGGGAGCAAGTTTGTGAAGCGGACTTGCGTGCCAAAACCTGCTCGACTTTTTCCTTCTTCATTTCCTCACCCAATTCACCTAATTCTGATTCTTTTTCTCAATCCCTCTTTAGATTCAAATACCCAGTATATATACACAAGAATCTAACTCATAACAACTCTTAAATCGACACGATTCCATCAAGAACTACACAATCCCATCAAATCTCAAGAACTAAAGCAAACTTCAAGAACATAATTCAAGAACATTATACTTTCAACTTTCTAGAAACGAATTTCGGTGAAACAAACATGATTGACGCGTGGGTGAACGAACCCAATGCTATGAAAGTCTCACATACCTCGTAGGATTGAATCCGTGACGAACTCCACAACCAAAATCGCTAGAACATGACGAATCTTGAACTTCTCTTCTCCTTTCTCCTCTTCTTTTCTCTTTTCTCAAAATCCTAACTCTTTTTCAAAAGTGTAAACTGACCAAGTTCAGTTTAGACCCCAACTAATTACCAAAAAATGAAATTAAAATAATAGGGTATGGAAAAGACCAAACTACCCTTCCAAAGTCCGGACTAGACTTTGTTGACACCCAATTTTGGACCTCCACAATGTAAATTAATCATTGAGCTTCTTCAATTTCTAACGATTTAAAATAATTAGTTTTATAAAAATTTCAGAAATAAAATAAAATAAACATAGTTTGCAAGTTATTTTAAATAGTTTTGTCACTTCTTTAATATATATATATATGTTTTATATAGTTATGTATATAATTAATGCATTTTATGAGTATTCAAAAATCATCTCGAAAAGATTTTATATTTTTAAATACTTTATTAGCAAGGGTCATAATTTTGAATTAATGAGTTTTATGAAATTCAAAATACTTTGAAGTTATTTTTTAAAGTAATTTTATCACTTTTTAATAATAAATATGTATATTTTCACAATCACGTTATTTTATAAATATAAAAAATTATCTCAAAAGATTTACATTTTAGTTAAGTATTTTACTAATTTACTTTAGTTTAAGTTATAGTTATAATTTCTAGTTAATCAGTTTGTAATTAAATTAATTGTTTTATAATCGATTTGATTAGGAAGCTCATTAATTAATTATATTAATTTGTCATCTTTAATTATAAGTCGAATCTACTAATTTCAATCAATTTGACCAAATTCTTAATTCACAACTAACCCCCTTTTTTTTACCTCACCTCATACCCAATTCAATAGGCCAACTTTGGACCCAATTTAAGTTCAAATTACCTGCCAATTCAGTCATTTGAAAATACAAACAAACCTAAGCCCATTCCAACATTACCATTCTTCCAACAACATACAAATGCAATACATCATACCATACTTACACATACAGTATGCCCGACCCCACCCGATTTCTTCTTCTTCTTCCTTATGACACCAAACCCAGAAACGAACAGTAGTCATACCCTACGACCCCTATATCGTCTTCTTCACGCAAAAATCCCACCAAATCGCGGAAATTTGACAACCTTATCTCTTGGGAAGAGATTTTTGAATTTCGAATTTGGAAATCATCCCATCTTCTCAACCCGTTTCCCCCCTTTTTCAAATCCCAAATTCCGCCTATAAATACCCATGTTCACTCTTGAGAAGAGCGACGGGAGACGGTTGGAGTTTTTTTTAAGCAATAGTCACTTCTACACCTTCGAGAAAAAGATATATTTAGTTTTTCGATTTTAAATTTCGAAAAGATCGCCGCCCAAATTTTCTTAAGTAGTTGCTCCTATTCGAAAGATCGTGGTAGAAGAATCGTTTCTCTCAAACTCGTTTGTCTCAGTTCGCTGTACCGAACAAGGTAAACAACTCGCAATCCCTTTGTTTATTTTGAATCCATTGTGTTGGTTTGATATGTAGCTCTTTGTGGATTCTAAGATGAGCTTGGGTGATGTGTTCGATCTATATTATTTTCTTCGTCTTAATTTTACTAAAATTGATAACTCCATGAATGGAGATTAGACCTTGGAGAATTTACAGAGCATTTGAGAGAAGAAGAAGGAAGAAGATTGTATTAATGTCTTGATTCAGTGAATCTGTACATACATGCTTATATATACTACTCTTACTATGAATGAATACAAAATATCTCTAACAAACTCTGTAACTAACTATTGCCATGTCATCAGCTGGTAACTAACTCTTGGAATCTTCTAACTAACATAAGCTTTGTTATTTCTGCATTTGCTAACACTCCCCCTCAAGCTTAT
>JAJOOR010003646.1:0-40826 GCA_036250505.1 Solanum acaule | reverse complement strand
TTCCAGCCTTCAATGATTGGAATGGAAGCTGCTGGAATTCATGAAACGACGTATAATTCAATCATGAAGTGTGATGTGGATATTAGGAAGGATCTCTATGGAAACATCGTACTTAGTGGTGGTACGACTATGTTCAATGGAATTGCTGATAGAATGAGCAAGGAAATTACTGCATTGGCTCCAAGCAGCATGAAAATTAAGGTTGTTGCTCCACCTGAAAGGAAGTATAGTGTTTGGATTGGAGGCTCTATTTTAGCTTCTCTAAGTACCTTCCAACAGGTTAGTAACAACTTCGAAATTTACACAATTCAGTTACGTTCATTCTCACTAGCTACTTCATATAGTTTGTTTGCTTGTGTTTAAGATCTGATTTAGCAAGTTTCATCACTGATTTAGTCATAAATGTTGTTATAGAGAAGTCAGTTTGACTGTGTGTCATTTTATTTTCTTTCACTTTGAAATGCAGATGTGGATCGCAAAGGCAGAGTATGATGAATCTGGTCCTTCCATCGTCCACAGGAAATGCTTCTAATTGTTTAGACATGTAACTATAAGTTACTTTGTTGTTAAAACCTAAGGCAAAGAATTTTTCCAGAATATATAGATTTTCATATTGTGAAGCTTTGCCGTTTAATTGTAACTAGAAACACTTCTGATTATATCTGTCTATAACATGCAGAAATATAGATATGCATCCTGTTTCATTTTACCACAGAAACAATCTTGCTCAAATTTGTTGGCAATTTAGTTTCCTACTTGTGCTAATATTTTTTTCCCTTTAATTGGGGTCGAAAAAGATTACTGAGGAGTCGAACATTTCCCAATAACATGAGTTAACCAATTGAGCTACTAATATTTGAATTCATATCGACTATTTGTTACAATTTTTACGTATAAATTTACGTTCCGTATCAAAAGTATTGGAGTTAGGGATGGCAATGGGGCTGGGGGGGTTGAAGTGGTATTGATATACTACATCCATACCTGATTGGAGTTAGGGATGGCAATGGGGGTGGAGTGGATGCGAGGCAGGGTGGGTTTAAGGCTATGCCGGGCGGGGAGAGTTTAAGGTTGTGTGGGGCGGGTTGAAGTGGATTTTTTAAAACTAATGGGAGGCGGGTTGTGGATATATGTGATTTTATGTTGGTTCAAACTTATTTTTAACATTTTTTCATGATAGAACATTATTTATTAAAATAATTTCTTTAAAGCTACTAAAATATTCAAGATACTATGTTGACACCCAATTTTGATCTTCCATAATATAAATTAATCATTTCTAGCTTCTCCAATTTCAAACGATTTGAAATTATTAGTTTTATAAAATTTCTAAAAAAAATAAAATAAAATAATAATAATAATAATAATATAGTTTGCAAGATTTTTAAATAGTTTGTCACTTTTCATAAATCTTAGATGATATATATGTTTTACATAATTATGTATATAATTAGTATATTTTATGATTATTCGAAAATCGTCTCAAAAAATATGTTATATTTTAAATATTAGGAATGGTTATAATTTTGAATTAATGAGTTTTATGAAATTCTAAATACTTTCAAGCTATGTTTAAAGTAATTTTATCATTTTTTTTAATAAATATGTATATTTTTGCAATCACGTTATTTTATAAATATTTGAAAATCATCACAAAAGATTTTACATTTTAGTTAAATATTTTATTAATTTACTTTAAGTTATAGTTATAATTTTGAGTTAATTAGTTTTGTAATTGAATTAATTAGTTTATAATTAAGTTAATTTTTTTTTATTTCGTTAAAATTAAGAAGCTCATTAATTAATTTGTATTAACTCGTCTTGTTTAAATTTTAGCCGAATTCACCAATTAAATTCTATTCGGCAATAATTGAAATCCATTATTTAATGACAATTTTTAGTCAATTGCTTATCCCATCTTTTAAGAATAATTTTGGGCCATTTCCTAAAGGCCCAATTCCAATTTTCTGGACAAGAAATAATGTCCAGCCCAACAACAATGCAACAACCATATTCCAGCCCACAATTCCAATTCAAAATACACATACAACCTATCCAAACAATAATTCCCAGCGATCCAAACATCATCCCAGCCCACTAACCTACTGACCCGACCCAACCCCTTTTCCCCTCTAATTTCAATACATACAGTAGCGTACATATCCAAAAAACAGAACCCCCACCACCCATACTCTTCTTCTTCCTCCAGACGCAACCCAGAAAAATCCCAGCAAATCCGAAAATCTCATCACTCATCTGCAAAACCCATACCCTGCAGACCCCCCATCACCCTCACGTCCCTTTTCCCCCGTTTTTAGGGATTTTTTCAAAGCTTATCATCGTTGGATTGAAAAGGGGCAGAATGAAAATTTGAAATTTTTTTTAAAAAAATTTCACGGGGATTTCCTCCGAATTTCCAGCTATATATTACTCTCTTATGATCACTATTGAGGGGGGGAAGTTCAATTTTTTAGGCAATAGTCGTTTTACACTTGAGAAATTTCAAAACGATTTCCTAATTCTGAGTTCCAAGAAAAGCTTTGATCAAAGGTTGGTTCGAATTTCTTGTCTATTGCTCGAGTCTAAATCGATGCAAGAAGTCGTCACTCTCAAACTCGTTGTCATCCAGTTCTCTGCCCCATAAAAGGTAATACTCGTTTTTAATTCACACCTCTTTTATGCCTAATGTGAGGACGATTTACTTTTGATCGTTGTGTAGTGTTTAAATGTTGGTATCTTGGGAGTGTTGCGGCTTACTGTTGGTTGCAAAACTTTGATATAAGCTTGTTTGTTGATTCAACTGTTCTTTTGATTTGTTTTGCTCGAAGCTTTACTAATTCCGTATGGCATTGAGTCGGTTTTGTTCTATTTTCTTCTTGTTATTCTAACTATTATAAATCATATGAGTTGCTTTTAAGACTTAGTTCCATAATCCGCCTGATGGTCGCTGCACCTCTAAATCTCTTATTTAATAATGTTGGTTACGTATCCTTTGTTATCAAGTAATTCGAGTTAACTTGAATCAATAAATAGGTCATTTCCAAGCCTCTGGAGCTTCTTTTTTTTCTTTCTTGTGCTAAACTCGCCTTATTAAAATGTTCTATTATTACTAGTCGGTTTCTCAGTTGTATGTCTTTGTCATCTTCACTCATAAATTATGCAAAAAAATTGGATCTTGTTATCCGTACACAAGTTGGTTTGAATGTATCTTCCTTCCTTTCTTCACATTGCTGCCTAGAATGACTTGTTTCCGTCTTTATTTGGGTCCTTTTTTAGTCAGAAATCACATACCTCTTGTAGTTTGAATTTATAAAATACCCACTGGCAGTTTGTTGTTTCCTTCCGAATCATTATGTGTTGTTTTACGTCTTGTTATGTGCGAGTTTGCAGATTTGTCGTATAATAAGAGGGAGATGTGTTTATTATTGTTGTTCTGTTTCGCTCTTAATTGCCTTTCGACTAAGGACCAGCTATCTTCAAGATGCCCGTAGGTTGTTTGCCATTTTTGCTTAACCGTATGAGAGCATAAAGTGTATCTTTTCTATACTACTCGGAGTTCACTGTTGGTTAGGAAGAAAATGATTCTTATTTTTGATTATTTTGTGCTATGTCGAATTAGCGCTTGTTCATTTTGGCCTAATTTCTTAAGTTCCAGCCTTCCCTTATCATATATGTTCTGATTCGTATTTAGTGATATTGATCCTAGAATTGGCGGGCATGCTCTGATCTGTTTGCTCATGTTGGTCATTGTGGTAGAACACTTGCTCTTTAAATGTCTACTGTTGGTTTTTTTTTTTTTTATACATTATTGTCATTGGTTTGTGTTTGCTTTATGTTAAAAAATAAAATAAAAATAATAATAATAATTAAGTGTTGGTCTAATTTAAGTCTTAATATGAGTAGCCTACAGGATAAGTGGAACATCAATGATTGTTAACTCCATTACCTCTCTTCTCTTCTCTTACTCATTGTGAAATGTCTAGTTTGCCTTGTAATAAATTAAAGTCATGTCTTGTCATTTTTGTTACTAAAGATAGTTATTCTTGTGAATAAGTTAAGTGTGAATGCTAATCTTATCACTCTTTCTTTGCATGTGAAACCCGTTTCGAGTCTATTTTTGGACTCTCATCTCCTATCCTCGCATCTCCTCGTTGGCCCAAAGGCCCAAATTTACCTCTTATCGAGTCAGCCAAAGCAATAGAACGGAAATATAAGGCTGGAAATCCAGATTGCAGGTGTCCGAAAGTCCAAAAAGGGGTTGTATACAAGATGTATACAGCTATATACATCGATATACAGGTCAAAAACGCAGGAATACAGGGCTGGAGTGAAATACAGGTGTTTGGAAGCAAGAAATACATGAAAAGGGCTGATATACATGCCGATAGACACTGGTATACATCAGCTGTATACCAAAAACGGGAATTGTGTTAAACTCCAAAAACAGCAACGAAATTGGCCCAAGAAAGGCCCAAATTCAACTTCTCTCCGTTACTCTTAAATTATTTAATTATAATTATTTATCGTTTGTTTTGTTAATTAACTTAATCGAATTCCCCAAAAGACAAACTATTTCTCTGTGTTATTTTATTTCTAACAAATCTCATTTTATCAACTCTTGCATTATCATTTATAATCTTTAGTCAAAACTTTTTTTTTTTTTATTTAGTTTAAAATAGTTTTTTTTTCATAAACCAAAAAAAATGACTCAAATAAAAACCAACTAATTTAGTTTCGTTAAAATTTTAATTACTTGTCTCTAATTCAAATATTTCAATTAGGGTCCCATTTTCTTAAAAAAATAAAAATTGCTCTTTGTTTAACTGCTTTCTCAAAGTTAATCTAGCAGTGTAAAATATTATTATAAATACTTACTTAGTCATTTTCTCAAAAGGTTTAGTCAATTAATAAGAAATGATTTTCATGTTTTAATTTATTAAATTGGTTTAAAACGAATCAAATAAATTCTAATTAATCTAGTTTTATATTAATATTCTAATCACTTGTAATTTAATTCAAATATTTCATTTTGGATCTCATTCTCTGAAAAAGTAAAAAATGAAATATAAAATGTTCGTTATTTAACTATTCTTCAGAGTTAACTAAATATTGTAAATTATCATATTTTCTTTTATGTTAAACCATTTTCCTAAAAATAGTCAAAATATATTAGTCAAGTCGCAGGTCAACCGCATGTTAGCGGACACTTCGAATGCTTAAACCCTTTTCGAAGTGTAAATTGAACCCCTAACCTTCTTTGGTATTTTCAAATGATTTTTTCTGTTTAAATCTTAGAAAATTATAAGTTTTCTTAATTTCTTTAAAAAATTAAGTGGCGACTCTTTTCTAAGTATTTTTCTCAAATTGTTTTTATACTTAGAACATTTCAAAAAGTGATTTTTCTAAATACAGTAAAATTACGGCACAACACACTAAATGAAATGATTCAATAAAAAATAATACAATTCCTTACTTGTTTTCCAAGTGACCTCTAAAAATTAAATTTTTAAGTCACTATCCTATTAAAATAATACAACTTAATGAAAAAATGAATTATATTTTTATGAATTATATTTTTAATATCAAACTTAACTAGAAAAAGAAAATATTAAAAAAATTATGCGGGGCGGGTTGAAAATGAAAAAAATTATTATGCGAGGCAAGGCGGACTATATATACTAATATTACCTCTACTTTTAAACAATTACATATATTACCACTTTTAATATTTTATACCATATATTTTTAAAATATAATTAGATACACAAATTCCTTTAAAAAATTAGGATTGCTTAATTATCTTTACATTTTAAAAATTAAAATTAATTGTCCAAATATCTTTCTCTCTCATCACCCCCCCCCCCCCTCCAACCTCCTCCGTAAATTGTCTGTCCCCACCCCTCACCCCACCAATATATTATTTTAGTTGCAATATATATGTCATGTAAATGGTCATACAATTCATCTTAGAGAAAATTGTATGAAATAGCAAACTATTAATTCAAATTAAATGTTATAGCCTTAGTTTATTTTATTTGTAATTCACAGCAAACATCCCATTTTTTGCCATCTGATTTGGAATACAATTCCATTTTCGGTATACAATTAGTCATTTTATACATTTCGGCATAAAATGCATTTGTGTTTGTATAAAGCGAAAGAAAAGTGTATATACAAATACAAATAAATATATTTTCATCATATACACTTATAATTATATAAATACAGATCTTATTATACAAATTACAATGTATAAATGAATTTATACAAAACTGAACAATTTGTATAAAATTGGATGTATCTAGCGAATTATACAAATCAAAAGCTCTATAGCAAACAAAAAATTTGTTATGGAGCACAATTATGTAAACTATAGCTATAACATATAAATATGATTTTTATATTTGCTATATGTGAAAGTTGTTCTTCATCTTATGTATCTTAGTTTTTATTTCATATATTTAAGGCTTAAGTCATCTACATATAATTCACTTAGACACCTCAACTAGGACTTGTACATATTGAACACCTAAATTATTCAAAACATGTACCTATTAAACACGAAACGCTGATATAGCAACATAAGTGTACTTCACTTAGTATTAGCACGTGAATAGGTTCCAAATAGTATTTTACTTTTTAAAAACTTATACTTTTTTTTCTTTTATTGACATTGGGAACTAAAATAACTAAAATTTATTTAAAATTGATTTCTTGATAAACAAAGAAATCAACCCCACCCCCTTATTGGGCACTAAAATAACTAAAATTTATTTAAAATTGATTTCTTGATAAACAAAGAAATCAGCCCCACCCCCTTATTCCAGCCATCATCTTCTTCCTCAAACTCCAAACTCTCTGCACTTCTTTTTCTTTGTTATCTCTCTCTATATATATATATATAAAAATTGAACCTACGCATTGATGTGATCTTGCAAAAAGAAAGAAGAATTCTGAATCTACGAATTGATGTGATTTTGCAAAAAGAAAGAAGAATTCTGAATCTACGAATTGATGTGATTTTGCAAGAAGAAAGAAGATTTTCAGACATTGAAGTTAAAAAAGTTAGCCAGCCTCCGTTCATATCTATTTCTGGTCACTCAAACAGACATCACAACTTCAAATTAAAATGTAAACTAATTAAGCTTATTAAAAATGGTAACATGAAATTCCATAGAATTAAAATTGATAATTAAAAAGAAACGAAGAGTTCTTCAACTCCAAAAAACACCAGTTATGGAATTCAGAAAAATATGTCAGGTAACTCCATTTTTTCCGGTCATGGTAATAGGAATTCAAAATTTTCCGACGAAACCTTTTTCATCTTCCTCGTACCAAAACTAGATGGGAGAAGAGGATTACAATTGAAAAATCGATTGAGGAAGAGACTGTCTTGTTGGAGAGTTGGGGACGATTTGGATCAACTGGAGAGAAAAAAATGAGGGGTTGCCGTGGGGTGGATGGGTGGGTTTTTTAGAAAATTCTTTTTTATTTTTTTTAGTTAGCTAAATAAATTAAAATAGTTATTTTTTTAGAATTCATTTTTAAAATAATTTTTTGGAACCAAATGCCACATGTCATCATTTAATTCATCAATTTGCCATGTTACAAAGAGTATAGTACACATATATCATATTTTTGGTTGACTGTAAAAAAAAATGTCAAATAGGTATCAATTTTAAGGGGCATAGGTGTTCAATAGGTACAAACCTTAGTTGAGATGTTTAAACGAATTATGCGGACAACTTTAAGGGGCCGCAGATGACTTAAACTTATATTTAATATGTTTCATTCAATGTATCTATACATGGCAGTGATGCGTATCTGATATGATTATTTCGTGTATCTAAGCATGATGTTATATGTATTCTATAGATGTTTAATATACATGTATCTAATATGATAAATAGTGTATCTGAAACTATCAAAAATTATTTTTTCTAAGCAAAAAAATAATAAATTACAATGTATCTAACTTAAAATTCATATTAACTAGTTTAGAGAATTAACAGTGTATCTATCAGACCACATCAATTATATGAGCTACGACTCTTCTCATGTATATGAACAACAAAAATAGATGTGTATCTGACGTAAAAAAAAATGTATCTTATTATAAACAAAATTTAGAAACAATAATCAACAACATATCTAACAAGGTAGATAGTGTATCTAAAATATTAAATAGTTATTTATTCTCATGTATCTATCGGAATTGTGTGTCTATCTGATGTACTTAAACAAAACATATCACAAGAAGCATTCATTAAGTTATAATGTATTTGAACAACATTTCAGATCAATCAATTCAGAGCACTTATATGAATGCTTAACATAGTGTTTATTCATTATATTCAAAAATAGTTTAGATCATGTATCTGAAGAAAAAAAGACAACCAAAGCAATGTAAATAGCTTACATCATATATTTGAAGAAAAAAGATATTCAAAACAATGTTTCATACACAAATTAACATTAATTGATGTATCGACTCAAAAGTTATTTCACCATTATGGCAACATCCAATATTTTCTTTGTAATCGTTATGCATAGTGGAAAAAATCCAAAATCATATTTACGTCTTTTTAATTTCATAAACTTCATTCTCATCTCAATTGGAGTCGAATTGTCTTCAACATTGTATTTGATCTCTAAAACATTGCGACTAATTTCATATCACACACTATATCTTGTCAGAAATACATCAGTACATAATTATAAGAGGTGAAACTAACAATCCTCTGTATAAGAACCATATCTTGTCTAGAGGTTCATTCTCCTCCCATAGAAACATGATTTGCAGAAAAGGTCGGGTAATTGGAATAGGTCAAAAACTGAAGTTGATTTTCTAAGTCTCAAACATTGTGACTACAATCGATTTGTAGTTGCTTGGAAATACCTTCAATGATATATTGGAAAGTAGCATTATCCTTGAGAAGTATTCCATCGGTTACACACATTTAATTCAAATTATTAAAACATGTATCTCTTTAATTCAAACCGTCAGATACATGTATCTGACAATTAATGATACATGTATCCGACGGACAAAATATGGTATAGGATGTAATTATCGAAACTATCTTGAATCATAGTAATTAGGTACTAAACTAGTGGGATTTATGTAGTTTACTCTTAAAAATTTAGCGAGTTAAGCTCAACCCGCACCGCCTCATTGTCATTCTAATTGGAGTCATAGCTTGTATAACTTTAGCAACTAGTATCTGCAATGCCCAAATATTGGGCCCAACACCGAATGAGGCCTCTACACTTTGATCCGAACTCTATTTTAAGTAACTTCCGCCTATTGCCACAATCTTTATACAAATAGCCAACTAAATTTGTTGAAATTTGTTTATTTTTTCTAGCTGCTCTATATAGATTATATACTTAAATACGATTACATGCGCATCATGTATGAATTATACATATCTTATATAACCGCAGGTTAGGTTTCGATTAAGCAATTGGGTAGATGACTATTTAGATTAATTCTCAAGCTTTTAGCTAAAATCTGCTGTCAAAAAATACTTTCAAAGATAAGCCAATTTTTAAGAACACACTTCTCAAAAAAATATCCCCACATAACAAACACACAGCATATGACTATTCTTTACTTTTTCAATTCCATTATGTTTTTTAAAGAGACGACTAATGCAATATATTGTGTACATTTAAATTATGGAAATACTTATTGTCGTTCACGTACAATTTTTTAATCAATTGTGTCCAGCTTCATGAATCTGTGAATGTGGATATACTTTTTTTTATTTAATATTCATTGTGACAAACAAAATAATTTAAAGTGATTCCTACAATTGGCAGAATTAAATTAAGAGGAGCTTTTACATTTAGCAAACAAAAAAATCATGTGTATGCTATAGCAAAGTTTGCATAATTGTGCTCCATAGCAAACATATATATGTATAATTCGCTATACATATACAATTGAAAGCTATGTTTATTTCGCTATACATATTTACAAAAAGAAGCAATTGTATAATTTGTTGGCTCCTCTTCAGATTTGTATAAGTTCGCTAGCAGGCCATTTGTATAAATTGTTGTTAGCCTCTCGTTTGTATAAATCATTGACAAAAATATTTGTATATCAAAAATCGCTCTCTCTTTCGCTTTATACAAACATAAATTATACATTATACAAACATAAAATTGGGCAGGGGAATATTTTTATTGTATAATTATAAGTGTATATGACGAATATATATGTATTTGCATGTGTATATACAATTTTCTCTCGCTTTATACAAACAGAAACGCAATTTATACAATTCTGTTGTATAAAGCGATGAGGCGAGCAAAGAGGGAGCGAGTGAGAGAGCGAGAGTTTGAGGGACTGAGACGACTGGCAAACAGTTTGCTACAGGACACAATTAAATCAAAGTGTGGTTATACCATTTAATTTGAATTAATAGTTTGCCATTATGTACAATTTTTCCCTTAAATTAATCGTTATCTAGTATTTTTGAGTTGTTATTTTCTTAATAAAAATGTTGACTAGATGTATATGGACCACGATCACATATGTGTAATTTTTTCATCCACAAAATCCCATACCAAACTGCCTATTTTTTCAACGCACACATTATCTGCCATAAGTTCTCCCAAAATATCAAAGGGGATTTCAGTTGAATTTATTAAATGTGAAGAACTGAATTTTGAAAAAATTGTGTCATAAATTTCAGTATTGATCACTAAGGTTAGCATCTACATACCTGAAATGTTGGCCCCAATATTTATTACTAAATGACAGGTTTTCTTATTTATTGTTTGATGAATTTGATATTCCTAACTTCTTCTACTACTCAACCTTCCCACCCAACTTTTTTTTTTTTTGCATTTACTACCTAAATTTAAAAGATTGGTTAGCAGTTAGCCATAAGGGATGATTTCATAATCCAGAATAGGTCTGACTTAACTTGTCCACTCCTGATTCATGCTGCAGTCTTGGTGGTTATACAACCTCAGGAAGTCATAAATACATACGTAATGGATAAAAACTTTGGAGATCAGGGTTTTATATTCTAATCGAGAAAAAAAAATGTTGAGTGATTTTTTCTAATATATGTAGATGGTTAGTAAGTAGCTGTAGAGGAATTTTAGTAACTCAATTGGTTGGCTATCTGCACTTTCACCTTGTTAGAAGGGTTGATAGTTGTGGTTGGCCATCATCTTAATTAGTAACAAAATCACATACTTTTAAGGCAAAATTACAATTAATTACAGAAATCCCTCAAACGGATACAATAATATAAGCGCTGATACATTAATCTGATGCGCGAGATACATTAATCGTTAAGTAAGATACATTACATTTTATACATGATACACTAATCTAATGTACATTTTATACATGATACACTAATCTGATGCGCGAGATACACTAATCTGATGCGCGAAAATGAGGGATTTTGGAGATTTGCAAAACTTATAGGGGATAGTGGTAATAAGTAAACTAAAAGGTGAGATTTCTGTAATTTTTCCAAAAAATAAACCTTGTTGGTCAGATTATAAAGATTGGAAAGTCACTTTTGTTCTTAAAAAATTAAACTAAAAAAAAAATTAAACAAAACGCCTTAGTCTAGTCCCGAATCCAGACCCTTGAGACAACTTTGAACAGTCTTAACCATTGGGCTATCTTTCTTTAGTTTGTCAAGATTGTTCAACAATTAGTATATATCCAAAAATATCAATATTCAACATATATAATCGCAAAAAAAATTCGACGAAAATTGTTCATCTGACCACACTTGTTAAGGTGTAGCTCCTCCCCTGGGGGTTGACCATCATCTTAGTAACTCAATTGGTTGGCTATTTGAACTTTCATATGGCTATCTGCACTTTCACCTTGTTAATGAAGGGTTGATAGTTGTGGTTGGTCATCTGAACGTTCGCCTCCTATCTGAACTTTCAGATTGATAGTTAAGGGTTGTCGCACTATGTGCCTTGTTTGGCTATCTAAACTTTGATAGATGAGGATTGTCGCACTATATGCCTTGTTTGACTATCTGAACTTTCAGATAGATAGATGAGGGTTGTCACACTATGTGTGGGAAAGGAGGGGACTTAATCTCCTACTCCTCATCTCTAAAGATATGACATTTGAGCTAACTCAACCCAAAAGTTAGTTCATGAGAAGAGAATTATCCAAGTTCATATAACCAGACCACCCGTCCATGTCTCAACTAATGTGGAACTTTGATCCAAGAGTCTACAAAAAATGATGTTCTACCCCATAAGTTAAGAGTAAGGTCTAATCACATTCTACTCTTTCCAAATCCCACTTTTCGAATCACACTCAATGTGTTGTTGTTGTTGATGTATAAGTTTTGATAAGCTAAATTATCCAAAATTTGTTAGTGATAAAAAGCAGGTATTGAGTAAAATAGTCAAACTAGGTGCAAATTGAACTGATTATTTACCCAAAAAAAAAGGACGTAGCAACCTTAAGTATTAGGAACATATAGTTTGATACACGTAAGAATGAGAGAAAAAAAATCATAAAAGACGAAAACATGAGAACAAAAAAGCAGATAAGAAATTGATTGCATGCCGCGTCCGTTAAGAGTAAGAAGAATTAATTGATTTGACTTACTCTTGCTGCTGACTTAATTGCACCAAGTCATTTTATAAATTAAAATGAAAGAAGAAAAAATAATACTTTTACCAAAAATATATGTTTGAACAGAATTCCGTTCACATACAACACGCCTTATATTTGTCAAAAGTTGAACAACTTAGCATTAGAAAAAGACTTCAAATTCTCCTCCTTTTCTTTTTTAATCAAAAGAGACTTTGAACCTTGTTTCCTCCGATCAGTACAGAGTCAGAATTTTCATTAAGGATTCAAAATATAAAAAAATAGAAGTCAAGAGAGACTTTGAACCTTGTTTCATTTGATCAGTGCAGAGTCAGAATTTTCATCAAGGATTCAAAACACAAAAAAATAGAAGTTGAGTCTTCAACATGTACTATACTATTAAAAAAATTGATATACAATGTAATTTTGTTACGCTACCCTAACTCCGGCACGGCATTTGATTGGGAGTCAAGCAAGAAGTTTAGAGCACGTTCATGAGTTGTGGCAAATGAAATACTAACATACAGAAGTTTGATACATGCTGCTGCAATTAGTTTTTGTTTGAACAGAGTTTCTTCTTAGAGATGTCATTTATTAAAGAAATTACACTTAATATGACAGCTTATAAACTGATAAAAGAGTTGATCTAACAACTTTACAATCCCATCCATCACCCACAGTACATTTTACAACAAAGTAATTCTGGTTCCAGGCTTAGTTGCTATTTACAAAATGGTGATTTAGGAAAGAACAAAAATTGGATGTTTGATTTTCATTTTTTTTGAATAGGTCTATAACTCTTTAATTTTTTTTCCCTACTTATGCACTGGATCTCCATATTCTTCCCTCCAAAGATATAACAATTATTGAAACATCATCATGGTATCGACGTCGATCCCCTTGTGGGATTTCAAGCAACTCATGAAACTCCATACCTAAAATAAAACATAATTAAAGATTTCAGATTAGTTCACCTAAAAATTACATCTTTTTTCACCCCTAGAAACCAATTCAAGCATTTTGCATAAGTAAAAAGTACTTACCAGCTTTTTTTGCAGCGCGAAACAATACTGTCTCGATGAGATGTTGTGCTGGATCTCCTTCTGGTGACCATGAGATGAAATGTTCGACTTCTAATACAGCTTCTTCGTTTGTGAAGTACTGATAGAGCCCATCGGATGACAGTATCAAAAACCTGTCTCTTGGCCCTAACCTGTGATGATAGAGCGATGGAAGACAACTGATGTAGGGGGAAGTTCCAATATAGTCGATTCTGAACATCTCAAGAAGTGCATTGTTCCATTTAGGCTGCAGGAGAGCGAAGAAATGAAAGTTAATTATCCAATCGAGCATTCTTAAGTAGAGAAAAGAAAGACAAGGTATCAAAAACAGAGCATATAGTTATTGATTCAGCAATTCCATGCCTCATTTAGCCATTGCTTTAATATGAAAAAGGTGTTTGACAAGCTATAAGACGGCTAGTCTTTCGTACATTTTAGGTTCTTGAAACAGTACTTTAATACTAATAAGGGGTGCCATCATATTTGAAAGTAAACTTCCAAAAGATACGTAAAAGTAAAGAGCATTGAAATTTTAGATGCCAAATAAACCCTTTGCAAGAATTGTTAAATGCAAAATGTTGATCACAGGAACAACACAAGTAGCATTCGGGTCGAATATGCCTTTCAACTTAATGAGAAAGGTAGCTTTTGCCATGTGTTGAAAAGGTTAATGAAAAAAGGCATAAACTTTGTTCTCAACAAGATATATAACAATCCATTTAGAGTGAATAAAGCAAGAATTCTTTCACAAGCACAAAGGGAATCAAAAGGACTTATTTTATTTTCCTACAATATTCTCAAGGGTTGACTTGTTAACAAGCTAGAAAAGCAAATATTCCAACAGTACCTGTTTGAGGAAACCAGCACCAAAAGCCCTAGTAACCTTCAATGAACCTTTAACGCGGTCATTCATCAGGGCACATGGATCATCTGGATGTTCACTTTTTATTCTTTGAACTTCCTGTAACACAACAAATCAAGTTAACCGATCGAATTAAAAAAACATTTATTAGCCTAAAAGATATCTAAAATCAGAAACTAGATTGTCATACCTCTTCCACAGAGGTGCTATGATCTATACTAAGCTGGAAAGCAGTTAAATTAGGTACACAATCCGACTCATCGCCATCGAAAAGTTCAAGATCTTTCAATGTTTCTTCATTGATCCTTTCTAAATCTTGACTCCACAGATTAGGCTCTTTCTTCTGAGCTAACACGGCTCGACTATCGCCTACATTCATCACATAAACATCCTCTCCTTTCATTAACATAACAAGAACACAAGAACCCATCAAAGCCAATTCAGGATTCTCCATATTCATCCTATCAGCTAGATCCAAATATGCATCCTCTGTTTTCTTCAATGCTTGCGAAAGAGCTTTTAATACATCAGCATGATTAACTGATCCTGATCCATTTGAACCATTTCCATGCAGCTGTTCCTTCAATCTCCTGTCAAGTTCTAATCTTTCCCTGTCCCATTCGCATCGCCATCGCCTCTGATTCTCTTCCCATTTCTTTGATACTCCTCTGTACCTGTTCTTTGAACCCTTCCCCCTCTTTTTCCTTAACCGCGAATCGAATGAAAGATCCTCCCTCGCTGAAGGATAATTCTCTTGCTCAACACATCTTGAACAACTATCAATAGGCCTATCCCTTGAGAATTCATCGTCAATAGTCTGATTAGATTCTTCCACTGCCAAACTCGGAGATGGGATCTGAACAGAGGAACTATTATCTAATTTGTCATCCCATAACAATCCTTTGAGCTCTTTGTGAACAGCAGGGTACAAATTTGATACCAAAAAATCAGGTGCATCAGGACCATTGAATCCATCATAAATCCCGACAAAAACCCAACCATGTTCCTCAGAAACTACGACATGAACACGATCTTCACCGGCTTTCCCTTGAGCCCACTGAAGATTCTGATTATCTAAAGTGTCATCATCATCCAAACTATACTCACTGCTGAAATTCACACTGCTAATAGTCAATTCGTTCTGCTTTTCAACACCCACAACCCAATCACTTTCTTTTACCGAAATTGACCCTTTAATCGGTGCAACAATAGAATTTTGACCTCTTGATAAGGTCTTCGATATAGCTCTTTGTAGAACCCGAAAGAATGACCCTTTTTTTGATCTAGATCGAAGAGCAAAACCATGTGAATAGCTTCTCTGAAACTGATCAGAACAGCCCCTATCAAGAGGGCCCGAATAAAGACCACGATCAAGCGGGCCCGATTGAAATCCCCTCTCAATAGGACCGGACATGAACCCACGTTCCGTCGGGCCCGAAGCCGGAACAAGGCCCGAAGTGAAAAGCGGGCCGGAGTGAATTGAAGAGTTTCTGGGAATAGGTTGAAGGGGTATTGAAGCAAAAGAAGTAGAACCCTCAAAAGCCGAAGACCGATCGATACTATTGTAAGAATACAGATCGACAAACGCCGTGGAGAGCGGCGTAGAAGTGTTGGCACTAACAGAGGCGCCGGAGATTGACCGGAAAGTTGTGGTTTCCTCTGAGTGAACTTTGGAAGATGAAATCCGTGTCTGATCGGGTCGAACATAACAAAAAGAATGACCCAAATCTTCAAGTGGGTCAGAAATCATGAGAGGGAAATCTTTCCGGCGACGACCCTCCACGGCGCCGCCGCTAGTGAAACAAACACTAAGCTTTCCTACACCGTTTCCCATGGAAACAAAATTTAAAAAAAAAACTCAGAAAATTGAAATAATTAAAAGGGGAAGCTTAAAAAAGTTTAAAGATTCATTGCAGAGTGGAGAAGAAAATTGAAGAAATGAGAAGAAGAAGAGGTGAAGAAGAGAGAGAGGGGAGTTGACTTTTGGGTTGTGGGGGGGCTGTTTGTTTGAAATATAAGAAATAAGTAATAAAAGTAAATAGAGTAACAACTTTTGGAGTTTGGTCATTTGTTTGGTTATTCTAAAAAATTAAAATGTCATTTTTTTTCAAATTACTTTCGGCTTTTAGTGTGTGTGAGGCGTTGACGTTAAATCTCTAGACCTTAGACCCAAACGTCACCTTATTCCATTACACCCAAATTCAGTACTACTTCGCGTACCACGTTACTCGCCAGTCACTCTCGAGTCTATTTTAATTTATGTGTTTTACTTAATTAAGCATAAATAATATTCCCTTCGTTTCACAAATAATGATCTAATTTGACTTGGCACGGAATTTAAGAAAACAAAGAAGACTTTTGAATCATGTGATGATAAATTAAAGTTATGTCAAATGTATAAAATTGTCCTTTAATCTTGTGGCCTTAAACATGCCACGTGGAAAACTGAAATTAAAATGTTACCAAAAAAAGAAAGAGGTCATTCTTTTTTAAATAGACTAAAAAGGAAATGAGGTCATTCTTTTTTAAACAGACTAAAAAGGAAAGGAGGTCATTCTTTTTTAAACGGAGGGTGTAGTAATAAAAATTACTCTTTCCGTCCTATTTTATGTGAGGTAGTTTGACTCGGCACGAAGTTTAAGAAAAAAAAGAAAAATTTTAAAACTTGTGGTCCAAAATGAATGATAGAAATTTGTGTGGCTGTAAATCATTTCACTAAGGGTAAAATAGATATTTTATAGCTAAATTGTTATATAATATATAAATGTGTCATTTTTTTTTGGACTGACTAAAAAAGAAAGTAAATCACATAAATTGGGACAGAGTGAGTAATATATATGAACTTAAATTAAAAATATATTTTTTAATTTAAAAATTTTAAACAAGTGAAAAAAATGAAATTAAAGAGATATATTTTTTGTAAGAAAGAAAAATAAGAGAAAAAATTTAAACGAAGACAATAGAACTTTACTTGAACTTAGACATAACGAGAAATGTTTAAAGTAATGTATATACTATGAGTATTAAAAATATTTATTAATTTTATGATTTAAAGTATGTTATGTTATTTGTATAGAGGAGTGTTGATTAAAGTTAAATTAAAGATATTGAAATTATGTTATTTGAAAAAATTCAACAACAACATACTTGAAAAAATTTAAAAGAAAAATAAAACATGTGAATTAAAATTAAAACGATAGTAGTTTTAATTACATTATGTATTTATTTAGATTTGAGTGGTGTAGTCACTATGTTTAAATCTTAGATCTATTTCTACTCACTCCATTGGCTTTTAGCTAAAGGTTTGATTTCTTTATGTAAAGTGGCGAGATTTTTGTCATATAAACACATTTTGGCATAATTTTAAAGTCAATTAATTAATAAATCACTTTATTGACAAATTGATTAAACATGGGATTTGAACCTCAAACTTATTACTATGAACAGTCTGCGTTGGCAAAGACTGAAAAATTCAACTATTTTTTTTGTTAAAAAGAGATTTTGAATTAAAGGGATATTGACTAGACAATGCTTTGTTGATTAATTTAGTACATTCTCCTTTAAAAATAAAATCATATTTAACAACAACTTCAAGGAAGATAATATTGGAAATTGGGATCTACTCTTATTTACGTACGAGGAAGGATGTCATATTAGAGTCTGTCCAAATGAACTTAAGCAAAAGAGAATCGAAGCAAAAAGGGACACACATTAGATCAGATGCGTTCGCACTCTTCCCACTCCATTTAAGTCTATTCTTTCATAAGCGGTTTTAATTATTCCTATGGTAATTTTCCATTTACTACAGTTTTCCTTATCAATATTTGGGCAGTTATACTCCCCCTTATGTTTTACAAAATGAACTCCAACTAAAGAACATGAAAAAATAACAAGATAAGAGTACTATTGCTTTTCATTTTTAACCCTGTTAATTGAGCTAAAGTGTAAATTTGACCCAAAACCATAAAAGGACATAGCAAAGGGGACCATATGATATTTTTCCAAATTGTATGGGCTGCGGATCTTTGACTGCATATATTTGGTTTTGGAATAGTCAAATATATTTTTAAAGTATAAACTTATAATCTTAATAAATAGTTAGTATGATACTACTTATTATCGTATATACATTCCACGGGGTAGTATAAAGTTTTCATGCATATAATACAATATAAATTATTCATGCATATACTTTATTCTTTACATATTTCACTTGTATATTTACACGGTACATTATGAGAGGTGGATTGAGGCCGTGGCCCGTGAGAGTAAGGGAGTGGCCTGGTGAGGAGGAGGAGTTGAGGACAGAGGTGAGAGGTGGAATTAATATGAAAATGTTTTTCAAACGAATATAAGATTTTAATATTAAGGGAAAAGGGTAAAAATTTCCTTAAACTATGTGAAAGGAACAAAAATGTCCTCTATTTATAGTTTAGCTCAAAAATGTTCTTACCGTCAATACTTTAGTATAAAAAATGCCCTTAAACTATGCGAAAGGAACAAAAATGTCTTCCATTTGTAGTTTGGTGCAAAAATGCCCTTGACGTCAATACTTTGGTCCAAAAATGCCCTTATTGTTATTTAATGGGCCAAAAATGCTCATTTTCCAAATAAATATATTATTATTATTTTTTTAATACATTCTTTTTCTAATAATGTTTTTTTTAAAAATTAGCAAATGTTTATCTTAATTCAATTCAGAAAAAAAATGAAAATATTTCTTATTTTATTATCATTATTTTTTATCGTTATATAAATATAAATTAAGGATGAATATATTATGATCTTATATATGTGACATATATTATCTGTTGAAAGGGTATATGAAGTTATTCTATTTTAATTGATAAAATTAGATTAAAAAGAAGAAAAAAATATTTCCTACATTTTTATTTGGTAAAGTTATTTTAGAAGAAAGAAAACAAGAATAGTGTTCTTTAATAATATTTTGATTAGGAAGAAGATGTGTTTAAAAAGAAAAAAATATATTTATTCGGAAAGGGGCATTTCTGGACCAAAGTATTGACTGCAAGAGCATTTTTGAACTAAAGTATTGACAGTAAGGACATTTTTAAGCCAAACTATAAACACATTTTTATTCCTTTCACATAGTTTAAGGACATTTTTTTATCATTTTCCCTAATATTAATATAAAAATGTTCTCCAATTGAACATGAAAAAAATCGATTTTTTCCCCCTACCTACCTTAAGACATTCTTAGTTCTAAGAAGCTTTTATGGAAACATTACAAGAATCGTATTTAAACAGATTAATTTTCGGTTTATTCAAATCCCAAAATTAAAATAAATAGATTAAAAGTAGTTAGGTGGATGGATGGGTTCGTGGCGTTGACGTGCTAGAAGAGCGAGTGAGGTGAGCTGTGCAACGTATTCGTAAAAGTCAAAGATCACAGCCCAGTTAATGTGTCTAGGAAAATGTGCCCATGATCTTTGAGTATTACTGTTTGATGAAACCATTTGGTCTTGCCACGTGGCAACCCGCTTTTGCCACTTATTGAAAGTGTTTCTCCCTTTACCATCTAAAAGAAAGGAAAAACCCCTTTTTTTCTCATCTCAATAAGCCAATATATGTTTAGTGTAATTCGTCTAAATGGACAATTCAACTATGATTTAAAGTAAAATCTTTATGTAAAAAAAAATTATAAATTATAAACGATAATAATTTTATTAAGTCAAGAACTTATGATGTAAAGTTTAAATAGATATTAATAATTGAAACTTGAGAGTTTTTATAATTCTTAATAAGCCGTTGCATGATTTCATCGTATTTTTTGTCAGAACAGATGAATTAAATCAATATATAATATAAAGAGGTAAATGAATTATAAAAAGTCATTTTAAATTACAGAATATTAAAAAAATTAACGTGTGTTGACAACTGGCTAGCTCACTTGACGAGCACCTTACCATTTAAAAGAATTGGTCCAATATTCATTCTTATAATAACAAGAGAAATTATGACTAAATTTCAAATAAGTAAAAATTCATTATAAAATTTTTCACTAATTATATTTCCTTATTAAGCTCTTTATATCATTCGTCAAACCTAAAAAATAAAAATGAATAAGTCAACTATATATACAAGTAAAATCAATTGTGATTTTTTTTTAAATTTTGAATTAAATCTTTTAATAACTCATTAATATTGGATTATCTTTTAAATAAACGTCTAGCTACGTCAATCCTATTCATTATCCAAGGTCGAAAATAAATTTTGAAAGGTGGGGTGGTTGCAAATGCAAATGCAAAAGGCAAAGGCTACAAGTAGTAAAACATTTATTGTCGGCTTAGTGTATTAGGTGGACTTGACTAAATATATTACTCCATCTATTTTAAAATATTTATCGTAATTTTCTTTTATAAATAATAGTGAACGAAAGAAATATTATCTCCATTAATTTTATTTATTCATATATCAAAAACACATTTTAATCTTAATTTGTCATTTTTAATATATCAAAAAAATTAAAAAAATTCTTCATATTTTCTCCTTATTAGCAATTATTTGTACCCTAAATTATTTTCTAAGACCTAAAAGTAATACGAAACATCAATTAAAATAGATATTATTATAAAATCTTCATTTAAATTATTATTTCTTAAAGAGTGTGCAAAATTCAAAGTAGACGAATAAAATATTAATTAGAAGAGATTTTTAATCAATTTATTCTCTATTGATATTTGAACAATCATATCACTAATAATTAATGTATTTATAATTTTCAAAAATACTCATTACTACTAAGTGAGTGATATGGAAAAAATAATTAATCATCTTAAAATATCAAAACGATAAATAATGTAAAATAACAACATATAATTGGAAAGAGAGTATACTCTTCTTCTTTTTTTTTACTGATATATATATATACACATTAAATGGGCTTTTCAGGATTATTCTGAGTGGGTCCTAAATCTAATTTTAGCCATTCAAAAGTCAGCTGTATTTAATGCAAGTTAATTAAGTCTTCTTTTTCTTTCATTAATTACCTATCCATCGATTAGTACTCAGCAAATGGTCACACTTTGACTTTGTGAAAAGACTTCAACAAAATGATGTTTGCACCTACTAAATGCTCTTAATCATCAATTAATGCTATTTGCTTTTTGTTGTGTTTATATTCCTTTTTTTCCTTATCTTATCAACTTTTTCATTAAAAGAAAAAAGGTTGAATAGTATTTTAGTCACTCTGTTTAGTGTTAAAGTCTAATTTTAGTTATTGTGATATTTAATTGAAAATTTTAATAATTTATTACTTAAAATGTGTATTCTTTTATATTTCGATTGTAAATATTTAAAGACTTCCAGAATTATTAGAAGTATCATCACTTAATGTCCATGTGTTATATTAATAAATTTATATTATTACTTTACATTTGAGGATAATGTATTCATAAAAAGTAATCTAAATAAAACAAATTTCCTATTTAAACTGGTCAAAATGCACACATTTAAATTATTAAAAAATAAATATCCTAATTTATATATCATAAAAACTAAAATCATAATTTACCAAATTATTGAAGGACCAAAGTGCTATTATTCCTCAAAAATAAATATTCAAATTCATATGCCTCGATATGATATTTTATAAAAATTCATATTTTTCATTTGATGTTCAATATTGCATAAGTGTCCAACTAAATTTAAATTTTTTAAAAATAAAATATTCTCGGATGTATGAATCTAATATCTCTGACTTAAGGTAGAAAAATCTCAAACATCTTCTCATAATCCACGTTGATTCTGATAATTTGTTTGATATTATTATTATCTGAGATTAAAAAAAAATTAAGATATTCTGATTGGAAAAAATTAGCGCCAGCTAGAAAATTACGAAGTTAAAGTAAAAGCACTACATATTGCCATTGATTGTTCTTGATATTTGATTTCTCTAATGTTATTAGTTTAGTAATAATTTAAAATAAAGGCTTACACATTTCAAGTCAACTAGTGCTAGATAAAATAGTTTTTTAACAGCAAAGAGACATTTAATTTTAACCTAAAACACTTCACATAGTTAAAAGGATGGATGTTGATGACAAGGTACAATATTATTATAAGGTTAGTTGATGAGATAATTAATTAAAAAGATGATATAATGAACAAGAACCTAGGTTTATTAACGAATTAAAGAATAACAAGACTTAATTAAGTTTCCACTTGCATTATAATACTGTAAATTAAATAAGTGTTCAAAGATATAATGATTTAACATTGCAAGTGGAGAACCCCCTCCTAACGCACCTTCTCCACAATCTCTTTGATGATGACCCACTTTTGTTTCCCTTTTCCCTTTCATTAATTAATGGATGTTCCTTCTAATTGTCTCAAATTTCACATTTAGTATTATGCCAAGTGTTTTATAAACAATCGTTGTACCTCCACGAAATAAGGATAAGGTCTACATACATTTTACTCAATTTAAACTCCATTTATATGGCTTCAATGAATATGGTTATCCCATCGTTTCACCTAAAGTCTTATTTTTGCACTTGACTCCTTAGTGGAGCTCTAATATGAAAGTAATTCTAAACCTTAGCTAAAAATTGAGTGATAAATCTAGACATGTTTTTCGAAGAATTATTTGAACACGTAGAGTCCATTCATTTCAAACTTAAGTTTTCTTTACGTTAATAAAATATAAGGCGGATTCTTAAAAGATAGGTGAATAAGTAAATAAAAAATATAGTAAAGGTAAGAATTTGATAATTTCGTATAGTACAATCATACATGAATAAATTTTGTTTTTTTTTCCTACGAGAAAATAGAAGCATATTCCAAATCCCATTCTTGTATAGAATTTTTTTTATTTGAATAATTAGAAGATGAAGAACACCGTTTCCGAAGATCTTTCAATTTTTCTAGAAGAAAGATAATAATATATACTTAGTTTCATAACCTTGACGCTTATAAACAAATTTGTGTACTTAAATAATTAATGTTTGGTATCATTAACCTTGACTTAATCTAATTAACTGATTAATTAGTGTTAATTATAAAAATAATATAATGAAGCACCACTTGATTGATCATGCCCTCAATTTCCTCCACTTATTTTTTGAGTCTTCATCACAATACACACACACGCAAAACACACGTACAAATATCAATATAGTCAAACAAATATATATTCTATTGAATTATTCTCTTCTGACAAAAAATAAATAAATATATATATATATATATACACTCTTAAACATTGCCTAAATTATGTTTTAAAATGTCATTAAGAGTCGAACAATGAATAATATTTTGGCCAATGTTTTCTTACAATTTATCATAGTTTAGTAAATTTGATTTTTTTACTACAAAATAGTACTACTTTTCTTATACTTTATTTTATTTTGAAAAGTAAGTGAATTATTGGTCATTTCAAATAAAATAATTGGTTGAATCTGACCCTTTGCTAAAAAAAACATAAAGATTTGTCAAATCCTCTATTTCACGTTTTGTCCCAGACCAATTTCTTTTCTTACACGAACTGAATGAACCCCCTCCCTCAAAATAAACTAGCAATAAATTAAAGTTCAACAATATAATAATTAAGACCAAGACTATAGTCTATATATTTGTTAGACTTTACATTTGTGCTGATATTGAAGGCTGCTCAACCCATCTATCTATACCTTTCTGAAGTTGAACTACTATTATAGAGTCAACCAAAACTTGTTTAACAACTCAAAGAATTTCACTAAACAAGATTTACCATCGAGATCGTGGCGGTGGAATAGAAAGAATCCCTCTATTTTTAGTTAATGATTTCAAATTCAAATTTTGAGCATAAAATATTATGGTAGACAGGTAGAGACCGTTTTTCCTTTGATGAATTCAGAATCCTATGCTATACAAATTTAAATCTATCAGGAGGACTTAGATATAAATATCAAACGTTGAATAGAAATAAAAAAGACCACCTATTTTCTAAAAAGTTATAATAGCAAATTATTTGACCAATGAATTTGTTATTGCGAAATTAGGTTATTATCTTTGTATATATAATTTTTTTACGAAAAAATCTTCATTCTTAAATCTAAAATTTTAAAGACTATTTCTTTTATTCATTTAACAAATGACCAAGATATCTTAATTCCTCGATTATTATATTTTTAGAAGAGGCATAATATATGAGATGAAGTGAGCAAACAAAAAATGTTAAGTAGTATTAATTTGAGTGATGAGAAAATGGGAATAATAGTCAAAAAAAGTCGGTGTATTGATAGCCGTCACCAACACCAAATCCACCTCAACCACTACTACTTGCCTGCCTTCCTCTTCAATCTCCATTTTGCCAACTACACTCATTTTGTTTTTATCTCTCTCTCATCGTTTTTTTAGTTGATGTTCGATATTTATTTTTAAATGTATATGTAAAATTATAATAATTAAATTTTTTTATTTTTATTAAAAGGCAAATGGGTACTTGCCATTCAAGCAGCATTTATGAACTCTAATTAAATTAAATATTGTGGAAACTTATATAGATATGGTATATTAAGAAAATACATAACATGTATAAGAATTTTTTTTTTGCTCGACATTTATAATTCAATTTTAATATATATTATAGAGAACAATTTATAAAAGACATAATATAATTTTTTATTCATGAATAATATATTTGTCACACACATTAATACTCTTATAATACATTGTGTCAATTTCTTACCACACAAGCATAATACATTTTAAAATACTTGAAATACATTTATATTACCTGCATAATTCACTTTTAATACATAACAAATTTATCATAGTATTTTTGTGTATTGCTATAAATAATAATAAATAATAAATATTATTAAAATCAATAATTATTTTTAAAAAATTACTCACTCAAGCAATTTTTCATAATTTTATTTGTCAAACTCTATTCTTATCTCAAATCAAATTTTCATTTTGTCAAATATTACATTCACTTTTAACCTTCACTAAAAACAATGCATTAGTTGATCTACTTCTCCTTCTCTTATGTTCTTGGATTCACTATGCACATGGTGAATAAGTTGAAAAAGATTGCATGTTCTACTAATTTTCCTTTAAATAAACTAGAAATAAGATGTAACATCTCATTGTACTTTATTAATTTTCGAAAGAAAGAAGGAGTTAGACTTTTGTTTTTCTTCTTATAGTCAAATTAAGTTAAAATATTTGAAGATGAGAAGTTGCAGACGTACATTAGAAAGTTACCTACTCTGACATTTTTAAAATAAAAAATCTGCCTTTGCATTATCAGATTTTAGCTAAAGAGTTGGAATATTTTATGTTAAATAGATATAAAAAAAATTAGAAAAATAAAATTAGGACGATTAGATCAAGTGAGAAGATAGCAATAAACTAATTGGTGAATAATTGACATTCGTGTACCAAACACGTGATATGGCATATATAGTTACCTTACATCGAACAATTACACTAAAAACATATTAATTTTATATGTATATATCCTATTGAATCTCCTTTAAATATGTCTAATTGAGAAGGACAAGTAAATGATTAATCATAAATGGTGAGATTAGCACATCAGTAACAGTGAATTTTGATTAATTAAATATAAAAGATTCGATGTTAGGTAGATTGAAGAACTTTTGAAACCTTTATTATAAAAACAATATATGGTTGAAGTTTAGAACTTAAATAATATATATTCTGATAGGAACCAAAATTTATTTAAAAACTGCACGTCTTCGACGGAAGTCTTTTTGTACTTAGATAATAAAACAATAATCTAAGTTTCTCCCTTGACTATTAAGTATCTCTTTCTGAAGGTTTATTTGTAAATATAAATATATTACTAATATAATAGTGTACAATTCAAAGTTCAATAAATTGACAATTAACATTGAATTCTTTACTTTTTATGCACCCAAAACACAGTTGTTTGATTGAATATAAATAAATAAAAGAAGAGAAACTATAGTCAAAAAGAATTTTAAAACGCTAGTCAACATATGTTCTAGATGAGAATGTGACAAACACTTAATTTTTTTCCTTTCCTCCTTTGTAATAATAATTATTATATATTGTTGATAAATAAGAAGTTAATATGGGTTGAACTTTTCTTTTGGTAAAGCAACGCGCTCGCTATTCTTCAGATGCATTCCGAGTAATTTTTTTTTACTATGATAGCATGTAAAAATGTAATTCACAGTAGACTCACACTACATAAAAAATGATCTTTAGCGGCAATTAATTAACGGCAATAGCTCAATTGCCGTTAATTATGTATTTTTAGCGGCAATTAGCATTCTTTGTATATGTCTCTAAAACCTTTAGCAATATTGAATCGAATGACACTTAACTAATATTGGTAAAGACTTTAGTACTTTTTATTAATGTGTACATTTATTGCCGCTAAAAGTTGTTTTTGTTGTAGTGTCAATTGAGAAACACATTGAACTTGTTACCAAGAATATTACTCCACTTTAATAATAATACGACAACAGCTAGGATGAATTATCATTAGACGCTAGATGTAGTATGAATTAATTAATATCTATACCACCAACATGCTTAAACTAGAAAACTCAAATCGAACATTGTATTCTTAATAGGTGAGGTTGTTTCTGTTATGCAATTGATATACAAGAAATATTTTTTTTATAATAGAAATCATCATCTTGCAAATTTTGTAGTCTCAATTAATTTTCTTTTTCTTTATGTGTTTGGAACGTAAATATATATAATTTCCGGAAAATTATATCTTCTTAATTTTGCATTTTCACACATCTTTTTTGTTTGGGAAGGGGGGAGGCCGGGAGGGTGATGGGATATATAGGCACATCACAGTATTTTGTTGTTCTTGATCCTTTCTTGTAAGATTTGCATTGCCCCTTGTTAGTTGCTGTGTTTTTTCCACTGATTTCTTCTTCCGTATATTGGATTTGCTGCACTTGAGTTGATGGTATTTTGCCAACAACTTATTTATTTTCACGAGATATAGTGATAAGGTTTGAATGTATATTTTATCCTCCTCAAATTCCACATGTGAAATTTCACTAGGTACGTTATTGTGTTGTAATTTGGTGCAATAAAGTAAAAGACAAAAGTGAGATAGAGTGTTGAAGAGACTTGCATGTCAAACTTCAAATAATAGAGAATCAAAAGATGTTGCATTTGCCAATTTAAGTGTAATGGAGGAAGGTGTAGGACTAGGAATATTACAACCTATTTGGGCCAAACAGAAAGGTAGTACATAAAGGACCAGTTCCCTTGTTACAACATATTACTCCTAGGTTAACTACCCAGTAGATTGGACATGAAAGCTACAGCCTAACGTTGTAGTCGAAGATTTGTGGATGCTTATGGCCAGAAGACTAATATGTACTCTACTAGATAGTTTAAGGAAATTCTTCCTTACTCGATATTTGTGTTGGTAAGAAATAGTAGGTATCCGATAAAATAGTCAAAAGTGCACACAAATTGATCTACACACTACGTCATAAACAAAAAAAGAACGATTATCAGCTTGAAAATCAGCAACTTTTCAACCCGTGCAATTAGAAAATAGTCATTGTCATGACGTTCTAAGTCCCGCAGTTTCACCTAATTTGAAATTCATGGAAGTGACTATTTTTCAAATATATGAGCAAAAAGTGGCTCTCATCTAAATTTTCTCTCCTCAGATTTAAGAAGGGAAAATTGTAAGAAATAGCAAACTATTAATTCAAATTAAATGTTATAGCCATAGTTTTTTTTATTTGTAATTCGCAGCAAACATTCCATGTTTTTTGCTATCCCATTTGTATACCGAAATATACAAATAGACCCATTCGGTATACATATGTGTTGTATATATGTAGTAATTTTGTTTATATACAATTACTGTGTTTTACTCCTTCTGTCCCAATTTATGTGACACATTTCGCTTTTCGAGAGTCAAACAGTTTATGTTTGAACGAGGATTTGCTCATGAAATCTTCAAATTTTTTAAAATAAAATTTATATATTTGTAAACTACATAAAAAGTACTATAAGTCTCAATAATTGATAATTCAAAATATTTAAAAGATATAGGAAAAAATTACGGTCAAAGATAAACTTGTTTGAATCTCGAAATCCGAAATGTGTCACATAAATTGGGACAGAGGGAGTAGTTTGTATACCGAAATATACAAATACAGATTTTTATGTATATGTATAACGAAATATACAGATTAATAGTCAACAATGAAATGCAATTATACAAACTATAGTTATAACATACAAATATGATTTTTATGTTTGCTAAACCTAAAATTATTCTTTTAAGAACCTGACAGTGATGAGCCCAAGAATGAAATTAACAGAAGCCCAAATCGGACTTAGTAGAACATGGCCCAGACAGTGAATTCAAGAGTTCAAGAATTCAATAATAGCTTATTTTCTCATTTTAAACTCTATTCATTATAAAAGAAGTTTGGGTATACTATTAATTACTCAAGCTTCCTTCTTACGTTTATTCTCTAAGAGTAAATTATCTATTCTGAGGTGGACGTGGAAGTGAGGATCAATATCATTTTCAAGAGAAGGAGTTTCAAGTATCTTAGGTTGATAATTCAAGAAAATCTAGTTCGACGATGATATTACACATCACATTAGATTGTGGATAGGCGTGAATGAAATGAAAGCTCGTATTGTTGTCCCATGAGATAAGAATGTGCTACCTTATTTCGTATAGAGTGATTGTTAGATCTATTATAATGGTATAGGAAAAATTGCCGTTGACTAGTCAAAAACTCATGTCTAGAAAATGAAAGCAGTAAATGAAAACACTCAGATAGATATTGAACATAATAGAGGAAACATGTTTTGAATTATTATTATTATTTCTGAAATAAGATTTAATAGAAATAGCCTTTCTATCCCTATAAAAATAAAAATAAGTTTTTTATACACCAACCCTCCCTAGACCACTAGTGGGATCACACTTTAAAAACTTTTAATTCCTGCAAATTCTTAATTTTTTGTATATACTTGTTAATGGAGGGGTCTGTCCCTCCCTCACTTAAATTAGTAAGGTAAAATTTGGCCCTTTTATTTTGTCATTTTCAAAAAATATTATTAATAAATTCCACAGGGTGATTTATATTTTTTTAAAATTCCATGCCATATAAAAAAGATTGTCCAATGGTCCATAAACATATCCAGCTCCCGGGAAAGATGAAAGAGCCAACACAAAAGGACGCTAATGTCCAGATCAAATCTAACAATGACCCTTTAAAATATGTAAGGACGGGGATCTACAAGGACATATATAACCTTTTTTTTTTTTTGGTTACGATTAAATCTAAATTCACGTCTAAATCTCATATTGAACAAAAAACAATCCCTAACAAAAATGATATTGAACAAAAAAATAGGCCCTAAGAAAAATGACTATGTACTCAAAGCTCACACCAAAGAACTTTTTAGTTAAACTTTCACCTCTAAGAACCTACAACTATGCCATTATTGTTCAAAGTCTTACTAATGGGAATCAAAGAATTAGTAGATTTGTTCCACCCAAAATAAGAATAGATTAGGGTTATGAATTTATAATCTGATGATCAAGTCGATTTCATAATTATAAGTTCATTTTGTAGATGATACCGGTCCAGGCTGAAATAGGGCTATATACATTCTCATAATTAATGAGAAGGGGTAATTCAAAACTATTCAAAATATTCCTACATTGTTATATTACATTTAGAACTAGAAATACACATAATCGAGGCTGTTTTTTTTTTTTTTTTACATATCTCTATTAGAACTCTATTCACCTCTTTCAGTGAACCGAAAGATATATATTAGGCATAAATTCTGTAGATAATTTAAATCGAAGTAATTGGATGTCCAACTCGGGCCTATTGATTATATATCTTTCTGTTGCACCTTTTTTGTTGGTTTATATGTTTGACATGAACATAATCAACAAACAATGACACATGTTGGGTAATTATTGGCTGCTTTTACTACCGTAACAACACCTCTTTTGGGTACTACATTGCTGAGATCAAGTGAAATACATCCAAGTATATTTCTACAAAGAGCTCCTCCCACAATCTAACTATATTCCAACACTTGCAAATAGATTTTCTTTTTCACTTTCTAGATTTTCTGATTTACTAAAGTATATAACCAAAAATCTGTTAAAAATCCAATATGTGACATTCAGCTTTTTGTATAAATCAATAAGAAAGTGGAATAATATATCTATCTCTAGCCCAATAAAAAATACTAAGTCATTCTTTTAATCTGTCCTGTGTTTAATGTACAAAATTATGTGATATATAATCATATGCACGAAAGTTGATCCGAACTCTACGTTCATAACAGAAAATATATATATTCACCTCTGGTGCTTGATGACACATCTACACATATCTGCAAAGTGCAAAGATGTTCACTTTTTTTCTGCAATCAGTGGCACTATAAATAAAATTTAATGAAAAATAAATCGATAAAACCCATCTTTACATAAATTATAAATAAACTCATCGATTCAATGTAGTGAAAAAATTTAAAATTGGAGCTTTACAAATTACAATAGCAGAATTGGATAATCTAGAAAAATAAAATAAAAATAAAAATTGGTACTGCCTAACCAATTCCACAGATACAGAAATTAAATTTGCCGTGTAAAAAAGGTGAAATAATAGCAGCAGAAAAAAATTAAATAAATTATAATTTCAGAACTAATTAATGGCTAGTAGGTAGAAGAACCCTATGCACCATAAAAAGATTCCTTTTTTTCTGTTCGCCGCCGATGATACTTCTTTCCCTAAAATCGGCGGCGATGATAAGTGGCTTGGTGGGCTAAATATTTCCGGTGAATTCACCGGCGATAGAGATATCTCCGGCGGTGAAGCTACCACAGATTCTCCACTACCACTACCAATTGGGTTCTTCCCAAAGAACTCTTGAGGCAACAATACTTTCGATACCCCAAATATCGCTACCGGATTCTGATCAAACACCGTTTGAGTTACCGACGCTTGAACAATTCCGGTGTTAATTCCGACAGACCCATTAACTCTAGAAATGTTCAGTGTAAAACTCCCTGCACCATTTTGCTCTGTAGCTAATGTTGGTTGAACTGGATTAACAATAGATTCTAATGAACCTAAAGGGTAATACGAATGCAAAACATGGAACCTTAATACAACAGCTTTCTTCTCCGCCGGCAACGATTGAAATTTCATCGACGATGTCATATCGGAAAATGCTTCATCTGTTGGCACAAAAAGCGTTAATCCAGCACCCCCTTCATCTCTCTCGAATTCCTCTTCTACCCCAGAAGCAGTAAGCATTGAAGCTGCAACATTGAAATTGTGAGCATCAATAAGCGTCTTCGTAATATTGAGACCCAAAGGGGGTCGAGTTTCAGAAGCCATAAGATCAAACCCATTTGGAACCAAAAGAGAATCGACCTTAAAAACAGAGATATTATAAGGAAGGGTTTTCAAAAGCCCCAAAATCGTAGCGTTCGATGTAGGTGAATGAATTGTGACGGAATTCGAATTAACATTACGGGTAATGTTAACAGACCCAAAATTATTAGGGGCACGGCCGGTAGTTTGAAACAGAGTGGTAACGAGTTTTCCGGTGGGTGGTATAAGTCGAAGGTCCGACCACGAAAAGTACTCAAGAAGAACATGGTAACGGAGGACATCACCGAGATTAGAGGAGGAGGAGGAGGAGGGCGGAGAGCGGTTATTCAAGAGATCGGATGACCGGAGGAAGGTGTTGGGGACGACAAGGAGAGTAAGATAAGAGCGTTGGGTTAGATCGGCGGCGACAGAAGTAGTGGCGAGAAGATTAGCGAAGTCGGAGATTTCAGGATAAGAAGATAATAGATTGGTGATGTTAATGGCGAAAATGGGTAAGTGGGAAGTGGATAAAAGAAGAAAATAGAGGAATGTAGGAAGGGTAAAATGGGATAATGAAATTGTGACTGCCATTTTTGTGAAGATTGAAGCAGAGAGAGGTGTTTCTATGTCTCTCTCTCAAAGTGGTAACAGAGAGAGTGATGCTCTTTTGGTGGCTTCCACACACATTTTGCTCTTGCCCACTGTGGCCCCATCTTGGGTTTGATGTGATGATTATGGTCCATCACATTCATATTCTTTCATCCTATATACTATTATTCCCTCCGTCTTATTATTTTATGTGAGGTAATTTAATTTGACATGAAATTTAATAAAGAAAAAAAACTTTTAAAACTTGTGATTCAAATGAATGATAAAAATTTGTGTGGCTGTAAATCATTTCATTAAGAATAAAATAGATATTTTATAATTAAATTATTACTTAATATATAAATGTGTCATTTATTTTGAGATTCACTGAAAAATAAAGTAAGTTACATAAATTGTGAATAGTAATTATATAAACAGACTACATTGTTGATAGGTGTCAATTCTTGTCAAAAAGAAATTCTTTAGCTAGTTTTTGTTAATTTGTACCATTAGTCAGGGTGATTAGATGAGATAATGAGATATTTGGTGATTAGATAAGATAATGAGATATGTTTAGTTTATTAGAGATGTGTAGTTTCCTTTTTCTTTTTCTTATTTAGCTTTGCTGGTATTTGTTGTTTTGATGTGTTAGTTATCACATTACTTTTATCTTATTATTATGTCTTTTTCTAATGTTGTGTAATAATTTTATTATTATTTGTTAGGTCTGCTTTGTGTCGATGTGTTTGTTTTTTAATTAAGTTACTTAAGCAGATGATATATCAGAAGATTAGAACCAATTTCTCTATTTTTACAAAATAAAAGTAAAAAATATGTATATCTTACCATTTCTAAATTCCATTTTATGAAATTAAACAATATATATTATTATTATTATATAATTAATATATAGGTTATGAAATGAAAGCAACAAATTCATCAAAGGTCCATTGAAAAGTTCTAATTTTATCACTATCTAACATTTCGAGTTTGAATCGCGAGAACTTAAAATTTTAATTATTCCAACTCAAAAGCGTATTTATTACCTGCGTTTCGAAAAGGCTGAAGAAATAATAGGACTCTTCCGAAATATGAGTATGTAACAACAAAGGTAAGACAAATTCAACCCCTTTTTTCCAAAAATTTATCTTGTTTAGTGACTTGTTATATTTTAGGACTTTATATCCCATTAATGAACCATCCAACGAGAACCAAATTAGTTCAGCGGCCAACTGAAGTTTTAAATAAATTGAGTATTGCAAGAGCACGTAACTATTTGTCCTCTAGTTTCCTGTTAACAGAATGTTGTCAAATATAATAACCTTTTGAAACAATGTAATCTTTTAAAATTGATTTTTTACTGTAATCCTGTCTGTTCTTTAGTCTTTTAACAGTAATTTTCCTGGTTAAACTACATAATTTGACGTTAACGTTACACATTAGTTTTTATATTTTTGTTCTATAGATTTTGCAAGAATAGAAAAAGCAGCTAATCTCATTAAATAATCTTTAGCCCTCAGTTTGTGATAAAATGAGTGGCACATGACTCATCCATGGGTAGCTAAGTTGACAGAGGTTTTTTTATCCTTGCCTTTCTAAAATTTGCGTTGAAGTTTCGATTAAATTTAAGATCACACACTAAAGGGCTTATTCAAGGGTGCTACTTCCAATAATTTCTTCATACGCAAGACTCAAATTCAAGATCTCTAGTTAAAAGTGAAGCAATTTCACTACTGCACCAAAACCCATTTTAATATGTTTCAATTGATTCCTTTGACTAAAAATTATATTATACAATACCAATTGGGATCGGCCCATGCTAGGCTTTCGCCCCTGAGCTGCCACCCTTCTATACCAATAGGGATCGACCCATGCTAGGCATTTGCCCCTGGGCTGCCACCCATAATTATAAAGATTGTTTCACTTATATTCTTTAATCTTTGAGATTGTTGTTTTGATGTTCGTAACTCTTTTGAGATTGTTCTTTTGATGATCATAACTCTTTTGAGATTGCTATTTTGGTGGGCATAATCATTGTTGAGATTTGGAACTATGGACCAGTAGTAGAAGACATGCGAATATGGACTTACGATAATGACAATGACGTGGGAAGCAAATGTGACACCAACATAATACTTAGGAGCTTATATGACACAGTAAGCATTTTGACATCTCAAATTGAAGCACATATCAAGTGAAGACATTTAACAAATGTGACACCAACATAATGCTTGGTAGAGTAAGCACGCACATTTAGTAATAAACTCATATTAGAGTACTCACTTTAATGCTCTAGGGAGTAGGAACTGCAACTATGGATCAGTCACTACCAAGGGCACTTAGAAAGCTTACAAGTGTTGGATTCATGCCAAAGAAATAGGAAATTGAATAGCCTTACATACCTTGCTGCATAACTTTGGATATTACAATAAGTTAACCGTCTTTCTTTCACATTATTTATCTACAATGGAGTAAATAATAAAACTAGCATTAGTAGCTGATAAACAAGTTTGGGCTACTTGATCAGACCAAAACAGTAATTGGCAGTAAGTCTATAATTGATCCCATCAAGGGTGTTCTTCTCACCTATTCTCCTCTAAGTTTCTTTCATATACTATACAACCTTCTTATATGGTCCTCCGAAACTCCTCAGGCTTCATCACGTTGGAAATCAATATACAAATAGATGGTAGGAAGTAAGCGCATGCAACATTCAATTAAGTGGTGTATCACTACACTTTTAATATTCTATCATATAACCAGTTCCCATGACTTCTCTGCACATATCCAGCCACATCCCCTTATTTTACGATACACAAAACAGTCCCTAAAAAACACAATGTGGAAATAGCAATATGAACATACGGCTTCCGATCAACATCCTGTGAATTCCAACTAACATTACATTTAAGATGCTCAAAACGAGCTCACAATTAAAATTTAAGGGGACTCTACTCCATGGCTGTCCCAACCAACACCTCATTCCTGAACATTTACCAAGCTCACACTATATAGAGACAACATTCCTTAGTTCATTAATACATAAAAACTTTTTACAAACAATGTAAGAACAAGAGAGGGATGAAAATTCCGTAGCTTACCTTGCTGGACAGAAACCTCACTTGCTAAGACTTGGATTCTTCAAGGTTTAGGTTGTCATCTCCCCCTTAACTTGATGTTAAATCAGATTATTCACTTGAATTCTAACTTAAGATGGGTTATGTTCTACTAACTTGTACTTTAAAAACAAAGGGTTTGCTTCAAATTTTAATGGTGAAGCTATAGACCAGAACTCTTGGAGCTTCTATGGCTTTCCTTGGGAGCAATTTTCTAGAGAAAAAATGATGAAAGAGATGTGATAAGCTTGAGTGCTTTTGAGGTCCCTTTTGGACATTTTCACTTAATAAATTGGAGAAATAATATGGTCCTTTACTTTTAAGCAAGTAGATGCATCACCTCCTTAATTTCTGCCATAAGTTTTTAAGTAGGTGCATCAACTACTTGCACTTTTCACTTAAATGCAGTCCACTTATTTCTAAGTAGGTGCATCACCTACTTTCCCCTTTTAATTTAAAATTCAGTCCACTAATTCTAAGTATGTGCATCGCCTACTTGCCCTTTTCACTTAAAATGCAGTCCACTAATTCTAAGTAGGTGCATCACCTACTTGTCACCTACTAGTTTAGTTTAATCAAGCAAGCACCTCACTTATTTTGCACCATTTTCCCAATCTTAGTTTCTTTACAGGATTGTAGCACTAATACACACTTGACCACTTTGACTTTTACATCAAATTAATACCATCTTTTACTATCCCGAGTTCGAATTGTTTTTGAGTTCACTTAGTCATATATGTGTCAGAAGGCACGGGGTATTGCAACTTTAAGCTTATTCTATTGTCACTAGTCGCATAGAAAACTGAGTCCATAACTATACCACAATGCAATTTATAAACGTCATATATATAGAACTAGTACACGTAGAATATGGGGTGTTACATCCTCCCCCCTTATGATCATTCATCCTCGAATGACAAGTGTAGTTGATAGTTGGTTCTTGGAATTTTCATTCTGAGATTTGCGAGAGTTCCCTTTGTAAACTGGACTATCTAAAATTTATAGACTAACGTAAAACACGTATAGAAAAGTATCGCATGACGTCTCACTAGATATGATTCATGAAATATGAATATGACTAATTAAACCCCTTTCTTGACCATATAATTCACTGATGATACACAAGTAGAACTCATACAAATAAGGAATTTAATATACCTACTAAACACAAGACATGCAAATGACATATCAAATGAACAAATGCTGGTAGGACTTATGATCATATAAAGGGACCACATGGTCTCAGATCCTTATGTTGATGTTTAGAATGCGGAGGGGCATTTAAGATCTCTACCATATTTTATTCCCAAGTATCTTACGTTATATTCTAGTCCTTCCACAACATCTCAATGGAGGCTACACCTTTTGTGCTTAGCTTCCGGGCCTTAACAATCAAGAATAACTATAGTATCTCCTAAAAAAAACTAAGGAACAAACACATAAAATCATAGGCCTAACCTATCGGGGCTCTACTTTCCCTTCTCCTTTATCTTATGACGCTTTTCAGAGGTGAACGTATACCTGTTAATATAAACTCTAAAATTTTATGTCGCACCTTCGGATGAGGAATTATACTAAGTAATTTATCTATAGTTGTGATAAAATTTACATATATGCCCAACCTTTTCTGGTCAAAATCTTCACTACATAATGATACAAGGGAGAGGAAAAAATTGATCATATGCTAGTTGTTCTTATTTGTTATCTTGCATGGAAAAAGAGTCAGAGTACCCTCACTTGTTATAAAAAAAAAGGAAATCTATTATTAGTATAGCCGGACCTATCTAGTTGAGCCCAAAGCATCTAACTCTAAGATGTTATGAATCATGCTATAACTTTATAGGTACCTGGCATTTACATATGATTAGAGTTCATGTTTCATGGTGCATTCAAGCTTCACTATTTATTTTCTATTTTAACCTTCAAAAGGCACTGAATATTGAGTGTAATGTAACACACAAGCTAGTAATAGAGGTAAAGTTGACCTCGGTCTCCTACTCCAGAAGATGAACTATTAAGGAATTTTTTTTATCTTAATTGTAGTATTTGTATTGACCTAGAAGGAAGCCAAGTTCTAATAATAGAAGACCTATAAGAATTCTTAGAAAATTGAAGAGAGTAGATGGGGAAATCAATTGTATGTGCTTTGAGGTGAGTAAGGAATATGAGCAGAACTATCCCACCCGTGACTTGATGCTTAAGACAGTGTGTTTGCTGTTAATATGGTAGAGTGGTTCTATAGGATATCTCGTAGTTTCCAAATATGGTCTGTTATGTAATTATACATGCTGCATGTTCTATAACTTATCCATTTGTATGTCATTTGCCCTTTGTGGATTACTTTCTCACACGTTACCTAATGTCATAAAATGCTTGCATATAAGTGTTATCCTCTTCAGAGCACCCTTGTTTATTGCTATATGTTTTCGTAGGACCTTTTCCCTATATGTTATTAACTACACCGGTTACTTTCTACATGTCACTTTTCCATATTGTGTGGGTACTGCAGGCTAATTGATCATATGCTATGGCAAAAGTAGTGCTCGTGGGTTTTATATGCATCACATATCACTTGTTTACACGTCATATGCATCATAAATCGTTTCTATATATATTACATGCCTCGTAGCCTATTTTCTTAAACATTACAGGCCTTATAGCATTTCTGGCCATGTGTCATGTGACTTGCTCATATTTCATATGTGTACTTATTCACATGTTAGTCCACCTATCCATACGATATAACACACTTGCTCAATGTGATTTGTGTTCCGTGTATAATCTACGTATTTACGTATTATGTATTTCGTAGCTTTAGTACTCATGCATCATGTGCTCATCTAGTCCACTTCCTATATTCCTTATAGTTCATTCGCCCACACGCTACTATATGAACCATATGCGCGCGTACACCACATATTTTTATAGCTTAATGCCAGTATATTATGTGCTCCCTTTTGTGCTAGTCTGCCTGTGTGTATACCCAATATGACTTGTTTATCCATATACTATGCTTCTCTGTGCTTATCGACTTGAGTTTTGAATATCTTGGGAAAATGTGTCCTTGTATCATTAGGTAGTGAAGATTTTGACCAGAAAAGGTTGGACATATATATAAGTTTTATCACAACCATAGATAAATAACTTAGCATAATGCCTTATTCGAATGTGCGGCATAAAACTTTAGAGTTTATATTAACAACTATGCGTTATAAGACTCATCTCTGAAAAGCGTCATAAGATAAAAGAAAAGGAAAAGTAGATCCCCGATAGGTTAGGCCTAGGATTTTATGTCCATTCCATATAAAAAAAATTAGGAGATACTATAGTTATTCTTGATTGTTAGGCCTGGAAGCTAACCACAAAAAGTGTAACCTTCATTGAAGTATTGTGGAAGGACTAGAATATAATATAAGATAGTTGGGAATAGATGATGGTCGAGATCCTAAATACCCCTCCTCATTCTAAACATCAGCATAAAGATATGAGATCATGTGGCCCCCTTATATGATCATAAGTCCTACTAGCATTTGTTCATTTGATATGTCATTTACATGTCTTGTGTTTAGGTATATTAAATTCCTTATTTGTATGAGTTCTACTTGTGTATCATCAGTGAGATATATGGTCAAGAAAAGGGTTTAACTAGTCATATTTATATTTCATGAACCATATCTAGTGAGACATCATGCGTGACTTTTCTATGTGTTTTAGGTTATTCTATAGATTTTGGATAGTCCTATTTACAAAGGGAACTCTCTCAAATCTCCAAATGAAATTTCACGATGAACCAAACTATCAACTACACCTATCATTCGAGGACGAATGATCATAAGGGGGAATGATGTAACACCTCGTATTCTACGTTGCCTTGTGGTATAGTTATGGACTCGGATTCCTATGCGACTAGTGACAATATAATAGGTTTAAAGTGAGATAGTAAAAGGTTGTATTCGATGTAAAAGTCAAAGTGGTCTAGTGCGTATTAGTGCTACGATTTTGTTAAGAAACTAAGATTGGGAAAATGGTGTAAAATAAGTGAGGTGATTGCTTGATACTATGCTAGTAGGTGACAAGTAGGTGATGCACCTACTTAGAATTAGTGGACTGCCTTTTTAAGTGAAAAGGGCAAGTAGGTGATGCACTTATTTAGAATTATTGGACTTCATTTTAAGTGAAAAGGGCAAGTAGGTGATCCACCTACTTAAAAACTTGTGGCAGAAATTAAGGAGGTGATGCACCTGCTTGCTTAAAAGTAAAGGACCATATTATTTCTCTAACTTATTAAGTGAAAACGTCCAAAAGGAACCTCTAAAGCACTCAAGCTTATCACATCTCCTTCATCACTTATTCTCCAGAAAATTTCTCCCAAGGAAAGCCATAGAAGCTCCAAGAGTTCTGGTCTATGGCTTTACCATTAAAATCTGAAGCAAACCCTTTCTTTTTAAAGTACAAGTTAGTAGAACATAGCCCATCTTAAGGAATTCAAGTGAATAATCTGATTTAACATCAAGTTAAGGGGGAGAGGACAACCTAATAAACCTTGAAGAATCTAAGTCTTAGCAAGTGAGGTTTCTGTCCAGCAAGATAAATAATCTAAAAGGAAGACGGTTAACTCATTGTAATAACCAAAGTTGTGCAGCAAGGTATGTAAAGCTATTTGATTTCCTATTTCTTTGGTATGAATCCAACACTTGTATTACAAAAAGTAAGCTTTCTAAGTGCCTTTGGTAGTAACTGATCCATAGTTGTAGTTCCTACTCCCTAGAGCGTTAAAGTGAGTACTCTAATATGAGTTTATTACAAAATGTGTGTGCTTACTCTACTAAGTATTAACATGCAAGGTTAAACGTATTTCATCGTCAAAGTACCCTTAGCACGTATTCCCCTTATATAAATCAAAGTGATCCTAGATTACACATGGTACATATGTTTATATGTTGGATATACAATCTGCCCATATCATGCCAACTTGCTTCAATTGTCTATTCCATCATATATGTCATCTTGTCACATGTTCATATGTTCCCTTTATTGGTTATTACTCTCATTGTGTTAGACTATTGTGTTACCTCACAAGATCCCTACTTGCTTTATTGTACATTTTATATGTACTTACTTGGAATATGTATCCGTCCTTAAGTTGAATCTGCCCACGTTCTCCCTTGGTTCCACTTTCATGTGTACCTTGTATTTGATATTAGTTAGTGAGTATTTGGCTACCATATAGAGTTCAAATCTCTTGGCTGA